>JAATLQ010036519.1:0-39589 GCA_013421005.1 Heliconius erato x Heliconius himera | reverse complement strand
GTCTAAGCCTCCATGCGAATAAGACAAAGGTTCTGAAATTCATCTCAAGGTCATTTTTGAAAGAAATGAAGAACGGACGCAAAATCAGTGTAAATGGTAAAATATTAGAATAGGTGAATATAATACGTGGGTATTACAGAAGAAGAATGAAAGAAAGATGAATGCCGTGGAGAATCTCTTCGTAGGATATGCGGAGTCAGCTTAGCTGATTGAATCCGTAATGAAGCGATACACAGAATGGCAGGTATTAGCGAGGTTGTCACGGTGAGAATGAAGAAGAACACGCTCAGCTGGTTTGGGCATGTCGAACGAATGAGTGATGAAATAATGGCAAAAAAGATTTATGATGGACAAGTGAGTGGTAAGAGAGATAGAGGGAGACCTCGGTTGACCTTCGAAAACACAGTATCAAAGATACTGGAGGAAAGTCAAATAAAAAGCATGAGGACTCCCCGGGCATGTATGAAGAGGTTGATAACAGTGGACAAGGCGAAAGAGGTATGTTGAGACTACGATCTCGCTACGGCATTTGGCGCTCCGTTCTCTCTGACTACCTCGCTAGGGATAAAGCGTGAAGCTAAGTTAAGTTATAAGTTATAACATTAGATTTTGGTAAAAAATATTGCAAAAATTTAAAACGGAGATTACGCGCTTTTTGACTAGCAAAGTCATTAATCACATTTTCAAAATCAATAGTATCGACTAGTTCATGTTCAATTGACATGATAGCGAGATTGTATTTTTCATTTTCATTCTCTTATTTTTTTGTACATTCCTTGATTCTTGATTGAAAAAAAAATAGAAGAATTGATCGTAGACTTTGTTGCCCCTTTCCATTTGTTGCCCGGTGCGACCGCACCGCTCGCACCCCCCCCAGCTACGCCACTGGTATACTAATATAAAATACTTTTTAGTTTGACAGGCAATTTATTCTGCCATCTTAATAACAACCGACCGTTGCTAAGCAACGGTTTGTAAAGTTTGTTGTTATAAGAAAACGTCACCCAAAATGAAACTTGCTTAACGCATACATGGCGTGTGCTGACTCAACCTTATGAGATACATAAAAACAATGTTTAACAAATATATTGTTCTTTAAATAATGTTTAAAAAAGTCCGCGATGGTATATGTTTATCTCTGAAGGTTGAGCAAAAGTAACCATTTTAATTAATTTACTTTATATTTATCGGGTTTTTGTTGTATGTATTTTCTATAATTTCATATTGATAATTTGATATTGATTGAAATTATAGTTTACTGTATAACATTCTAATAAATAATTAAGGAGATGTCACTGATTCGAAATTACCGACGCGAACGGGCGCGCGACGCGACTTTGACGGTTTTGTAAATTTTCATACATTTACGAACTACTGTTAATTTTTATGTAATTATTTGCTGTTTATAATTAATTTATAAACAGCAAATAATTAATTTGAGGCCGGTCGTGGCGCAACGGCACGAGGTGTGACTGCAAAACCGACCGGTTGTGGGTTCGATCCCCACTCGAAGAAATGAAATTTACTTAAATTTATATTTCCATTTTTTCGCTCTGGTGTCGAGGTTAACCGCGGCGTTGAGTTCTGCCACTCAACACGCAATGCCTCCAGAATTCGGCAGAAAGTGGGGAATGGAGTGTCTTAACACTAGGTTCCCTCTGCCTACCCTGCTGTGTGCGGGATACAGCGTGAAGCAAATTTTTTTTTTTTATAATTAATTTATACTTTTCTTTGGTTCTTCGCTTATTCGAGTAGTAGATTAGTTAGATTTTCATAAAATTCTTGGTGTAGTGTAAGTTGCGGCCCTGCGCGTCATCGGCATAATATTATTTAAGTATTTATTAATTAAGGAAAGAATTGTTGGTTATTTCATCTCGATTGGATGGTTATCTATACCGTTGCTATACACTTAAAAATTGTAGTTTTAGTTTTATGAGATTTTATTTGATATTGGTCGCAAAACTTATCATATTTAATGTAGAAAGGACTGTAGTTATTTCATATAGTATCTATGTACGCGCGCAAGGAAAACGTGTAAAAAGATTTTTCCCGGGTAAATCAGTAAAATCGATCACTGAAAGTCCAATAAAAATCAGGTCAGTTGCTCTGGACATTAGCTCGGGGAAATAGAAAGACAGACAGAGACAAAAAATATAATATTTTTTATTGTATTTGAGTATTATGTAAATAACCACATGCACTTACAAAAACATAGCACAACACATTCAATTTTAATTCTTTTAAATATTTATTTTACTTTGATGATATTAATAATGTAGCTGGTTTTGTTTAGTTTTTATTTTATTCATATTTTAAAATGATTACGTTTACTTATATTTTTTTTTCATTTAAATTAGATACATAGTTTCAAAAACAATTTCATAAATATATCTAATAAGCATTCGTATAGTTCAAGCGGGCGAAGCCGCGTCCGGGTCCGCTAGTACCTAATATATTATAACTGAAGATAGAACATCTTATTTGAATTATTTTTATAAATCTATTTTGTATAAAGTAATTATGTTGTTGGGAAGTATCTATAAGAGATGGTTATGGGTACGATTCCAAATTGCTGTAATATAATATAAAATATTCAAAATCAAATTCGTTTACTGGGTCCCTTCCCTGTCTATCCCTCATAATGGTAGTATGGTATGTTCCATATTATATGTGGATAAAAATATTCTAATCAAAATGTGATTCTCTTCCTTTATTTGGCGCTAATGACTGTACGCAACTTCGTTTGAGTGGACGTTATTGAAACTTGCATGAAGTAACGGGCAAATACAATGTAGTATCAAGATATTCTGTTCTATATTTTCCACCAAAATTCGAGTCACTGCGTGCTGAGCTGCAAGTAAATACTACATTTTGTGGAACCCACTGTGTATCCGGTATATAGCAGGGTAGGCACAGGAAACCTAGTGTTAAGACACTCTGTTCCCCACTTTCCGCCTTAATTTTTGAGATATTGCGTATTGAGTGACAGAATGTGGCTCGCCACATTTTTTCTTGATACGGGGAAATGAAAATAATTCTTATTCCTAAGTAACAATTGACTCTAAAACACTAGATATTTGGGAAGTATGTTCAGTAGAAATGCAAGAGATGGATGCGGAAAAGCGTATTGCTGCCGGTAACTGGTTTAACGGAGCCATAGATGCATTGATGAGACGGCGAAACGTCAGCAGAGCTGCGCGTTTGGCCGTACACAATTTAGTGTTGGTACCGACGCTGTTATACGGCAGCGAAACGTGGGTATTACAGAAGAAGAATGAAAGAAAGATGAATTCAGCTTAGTTTAATCCGCAATGAAGAGATACACAGAATAGCAGGCATTAGCCTATCTTCTTCCGCCGAATTCTTGAAATATTTTGCGGCTTGAGCGAGCGAATTTAAAAATTAAATATTTCGTTCCCCGAGTTGAACCCACAACCGTTATGCTTACAGTCGCATGCTTCTGCCCCTGGGCCACGAAGGCCTCAATAATAGATAATTTTAAAAATAAAATTTTGAGTTCTGCCACTCAACACGTAATGCCTGCAGAATTCGGCAGAAAGTGGGGAACGGAGTGTCTTAACACTAGGTTCCCTCTGCCTACCCTGCTGTGTGCGGGATACAGCGTGAAGCTAATTTATTTTATTTAAAAATAAAACAATACATCTTAGACAATCTATGTATTTTAATATGCCAAAACATGTAACTTTAAAGTAAAATAACATTTTCTTAAAGAACAACAATTTGAAACGTAAAAATAACTCTTTTCAAATTTTATTATAAAACAATTTAAATAGCAATTTTATTACAATTTTGAACATATTTTAAAATTTTGTTGTACACGTATGATATGAAATTTAGTTTAAATATAAGAAAGTACTTTATATAGGTACTACGTAGTTAAAAAGCGAATTTATTTTCGTGTTTATTCACATTAAATATTTTTGTTGCATTTTTATACATAAAAAAGTAAGTAAATAAAAAATCAAATATTAATCAAATTAACTCGATTTTAGATGAGGCCAGTCGTGGCGCCAAGGCACAAAGTGTGCCTGTAAATCGACTGGTTGTGGGTTAGATCCCCACTCGAGGAGATGAAATATTTATTTAAATTTATGTTTTCATTTCTTCGCTCTGATGTCGAGGCAAATCGCGGCGTTAAGTCACCAGAATTCGGCGGAAAGTGGGCAACGGAGTGTCTTTACACTAGGTTCCCTCTGCCTACCCTGCTGTGTGCGGGATACAGCGTGAAGCTGTAAAAAAAAACTACTTTAGACATTATTAGATAAGATTAAGATATTAGAAAACAAATTTGCAATCCAAAAATTACTAAATGTGAACAAACCTTTAAAGAATAAGCTATTACAAGCTAAAACAATTATAGATCACAGATTAAAACTTATGTTTATAATGAATGAATGAGTAATTATTATTGGTTTTAAACACCTAAATGTATCTAATAAAAAAACTACAGTACATCGAACAAGTCGTGGCCGCCTTGAAGTTAGCTACAGATGGTAGGGCTTTTCTTACTTTTTTTATATTTTCTTCTCAAGTTATGTCGCATAAGTTCCAAAAATTCTCCAGGACGGCCACAACTTGTTGATCGTACTGTACATACTATAAATTGGATAGCACTATATAATGTTACACAATCAGTTGTGTGATATAACTATTTTATAAGCAGGTATATTCTCTATATCATTTAAAGAGTAAGAAAACTGAAAATTTTAATAAAAATATTATTAAATTTAATGCAATCTAACTATTTAGAAATATGGTATGACATAATTTTTTATACGTAAAAGTAATAACTTAATAAACTAAACATTTAAACAAATATAAAGCTACACAAATTAATTAAATAAAAAATATCAGGTAAATAAGTTATTTTATGTTAGATTTTTTTATGAACTCTTCAATATTCGGACTATTTTATATTTTTGTGGAAAAACGATGGATTTTACAATATACCTATAATATTTTTATTAAATAAAGCAAAATAAGATTATTCCACTGTTATATTTCTTATTGAATTTTATAAAACAATATATTTAAAAAAAAGAATCGAAGTATGTTGTGTAAACTACAACATAAGTGATGGTAAGTAATATATATTTTTTAAATTTATAATTATATAATCTAATTGTATGTGGGGGTTCCTAAAGGTATATTCCATATAATAATAAACAAATCATTTTAATCAGTATATCAAACAAAATAGGAAACTAATAGTTTTATTAATATATTACATATATTCAACAATATTTACACTTTGTTACGTAAAATTTTAATGGTATTTAAAAAAATTGACAAAATACAATACGGTCGACGAGTCGCGGCCTCGTGAAATCAGGTTTTCTGAACTTTCACAATGCTCACGTTGTGTACTCGAAAAGAAAATAATCATAAGTAAGACAATTCTTAAAATCAAACTTGCGAAGCTATCTACGGTAACTAAGGGGGCCACGACTCGTTGACCGTACTCTATATATACGTTACTTATTATGTCATGAAAGATATATTTTCTTAAAATATAAACTTCTAATTAATTTGGATGTGATACTGAAAAGCCCAATTTAATTTATATGGGTAACTAATTTTAAATTAAAACAAATAATATATTTCTTTATTGTAACGATTATTGGAATAAAGAATGACTTTTATAATTATTGTTTTTTTTTATATATGTTATCCCTTCATTCTTAACATTTTTCTGATCTTCAGTAAATGATTGTTGAGTGGCGAAACTCAGCGCCGAGCTATTTGATAAAGTCTAGAAAATAAGTATCTATAATATAATTATAATAATGTTATTAAGCTAATTAGAATTCAAAACTATGTTGCTCAATTAGACTCTGAAATTAAAATTGGTATTATATTAAAAACAAAACATTCCTACGTTTCTCACTTTTCTACTAAGGACGGCACTGAACACCGCGCTTAGTCGTATTACCAGAGTAGGGAACTGAGTGTCTTAACACGAGGTTCCCATGTTCCCTTTGCCTACACTGCTGTATGCAGGATACAGCAAAAAGCTAAAAAATAATAATGCTCATATTAAAACAATATAGTAAAAATTTGAAAAGTGTCAATTTCAAATATTTAGTAGTAAAACATATTAATTTTTCAAATTTAGCTCGTAATTTACTACATACACATTTATGTAATATATATATAGTACATTTTAAATTGAATATTATCTTCCATTTTGAATAGAATTATTTTTCACTTCCTTTCATTGATACTGGCTTGGGGCGCTCGAGGAAACTTTTTCTAATTTCTCAAAATGTTTTCTTGCATTTCTTATGTTTATTAGGGTTGCTTCAGACGGTATTTTTGGGTCCGACATTTCTACCATCACATACGTGTTGCTTGTGAAGCCATCTATGAAAGCTGCAAATACACTGTTTCTCACCTGAAATATAATGGATAATTTAAAAAAAATGGATACATTTTGTTAACCCATATAGACCCACCGTGCCCAAATGGGGACATTTATAAAAGTACCCTCGTTATTTTTATGTTTGTATGTTTATGCAGTTCATGTCTACAATTGTATCGATAAATGGTGTGCTTTATGTTGTGGCCGTAAAAGTAATTTAAAATACATTTATAATTAGTGAAGGCAAAAAGTAAGTATTTTTTATTCTTAACTTTTTCTTCTAGTGACGTTTGTTTTGGTACAAAACATACTCAATTACATAGTAAATTATATAATAAAATTACTTTTAATTAGAAAAGAAGAGTTGTAATAAGATAAATTTAGCTTTTACTATGCTGTCCCCAATTAGGGCCAATGGGCACATCAGAAGTAAAAAAATATTTTTTATTGGTAGGTTCATCTCAAGTTCATAATGACACGTAGGACATTTAGCGGTTGCTATAAAAACCAAAGTCTTCAAGAAGCAATTGAAGCTGTAATTATTGAAGAAGAAGACATCGGAGACGTAATTTTTAGTTGCGCTGCCTCCAGAACCAAGTGTGGTTACCGATAAAGAAGAAGGAGATGATGACAACATACAAAGCACTGCTAAAGACATACCAGGCAGGGTGGAAGTGTTTACTAATAGAGATAATCGACAAACGACTTATACTGACGAAACACTCTAGGAGCCAATCCTACAGAGCTTTTGGGTACAAGAGTAGTCAAACAACTACTCAACAAACTGGATACCAATGCTAGTGACCGTGTCATATACTTCAATAATTTTTTTACTGGTTACGTATTGCTCCGAGATTTACGACAGGCTGGTTATCGAACAACTGGTACTGTTCACGAAAGTAGAACTACAAATTGTCCTTTGACAGCAGTAAAGGATATGGAATTGAATGAAAACCGCTTTGACCAAGTCAACCAAATTTTATTTGTGCGATGGTTGGACAACAGCGTCTGCACAATGGGGTCAAATTTCGACAGCGTTCTTCCTCTGTGTAAAGTATGGATGAGAGATGAAGTGCTGTAGAAAAGAAAAAATTGGACGTTGGCATTCCGCACGTTTTTAAAACTGTAACAAGGATATGGGCGGGGTGGATCAGGCAGATCAATCTATTTCCCTGTATCGTACTGCTGTACGTGGTAAAAAATAATGGTGGGTTTTATTCACATACATGCTGGAAATTCATGGCGCCTATACCTACTAAGCAATACAAACAAGATGGATCAGCTTGATTTTCGTCGTTACATCAATCGTCACTATTTGAGAGACGGAAACAGCAGCGTATCTATGTGCCCAGCAGCTTCTGCAGTGCCAAGTCTGTAGCATGATGGGGTCACTACCTCCAAAAACTTTCCCAGCAACTAAGATGTGCAGTGTGAAGTGTGCCATAAAAGGCACGTTGGCAATGCAAAAAATGCTGTAAAACACTTTCCGTTGAAAAAAAAATGTTTCGAACATTTTCATACCACTTGAACCCAGTGGCCCCATTTGAAGACGACTTTTTTTTAATATTAAAATAAAGTAAAATAATTATTTTTTTACATATTTTATTTTATTACATCAGTATCTACCAATTATTACTTAAAAAAACTTCTTATTTACTGCTAGTTAAGGTATGAGTCTAAATGGGTTAATTTTAAATTAGCTTGCATGTAATAAATAAAGGGCTATTTTTATTTAAAAAATATTATAAATATCGTCCTTTTTTAATTAACATAACGTTATATAAAATACATTTATTTTTATTTTATTCTTAATTACAATAAATTTGTAAAAAATAAAAATAAATGATGTGAAAAGAAAGTGATGGGGCCGTGGCCCACAAGGGTGTGATTGTAACGCGACGGCTGTGGGTTCGATCCCCACTCGAGTGAATAAATTATTATGTATTAATATTTAAAAAAGCAAATAAACCTGGCGTTGAGTTCCACAACTCAACACGCAATGTCTAAAAAATCGTCGGAAAGTGGGCAACGGAGTGTCTTGGCAATAGTTTCTCTCTGCCTACCCTAATGTGATGGATAGAGCATAATTTATCTATTTACTTGAAATAATGTGAAATAAATAGCATACCTCCATACTTTGAAACTGAGCAGCAAGCTTAGAACAAGAAAGCTTGAATTGTTTTACAATATTAGATACTTTTTCAAAGCGATGAGCGTCGCGGTGCGGCCGCCGTTGGCAATGCGACACGACTAAAAATGTTGCACGCTCGAACAGTAACACCTAAAAAGAAATAAAAGCCGTGATAAACAAAAAAACATATTTATTTCTAATCCTACTACCTATATATTACATACTAGTGGCCCCCGCGTGGCTTCGCCGGCTTGTACAACACAATTATTTATTTTCCCATCTGAATTACTTTTGTGATGTAATAATAACATTATCATTTTAAAGACAATATCCACCAAACATTGATAGCTAAAGTTTTAGCTAATTTAATAAATAACCTATTTTGTAATAATATTGTGTTTAGGTCATTAGTATTTTATATACAAAATAAAATATATATTATATTTTTAACACAATATATGACAAAAAAGTTTTCTACGTAGTCCCATTGCATAAATCAATTGTCTGACTGTTGAACAAACCTAAACAAAATCTAAATCTCATCTCTTAATCCTGGTATTTCCCGGCACGGAGCGGAAATGTATTAAATACGCGTGCACAATTTAAAACAAATCGGACGGTAAGGAGAGGATCTAAATGGTTTTGTAAAATTGTCTTATAATCATAAATACATAGAAAGTATAGATAGAGATACAAGTCAAAAGTGGCAGATTTTCTTGCATGGCATTGTACGTAGGCAACTTAATGATTTAAAGAATAAAAATATACAATCAAACATAATCATTGCGCCATGGTGGCTATAGAGTATAGACTATACACTGCATTTTATTGGAGAAAGAGATTTGCATTTAAGAGAAAGAGAGAGAGAGTATAATGAATTTTCAAAATATATTATATTTTTGCAATTTTATAATGTAAAAAGAAATAAAAGAAAATAATTCGTTCTATATAGTGGTAATTGATCCTACATTCGTCGTCATTCGTCATATTTATAATCACACGCTATGCTGTTGCGGGACGAGTAAATAAATAAATATACATGATATGTTATTCAATATTATTTATTTCACTGGACTGTGACATTCAATGTGTCACACAGATATGTACAATATACATCATCTAAGGCTCGTATATATTAAAAACCGGTTTAGTGTATGAGATCGATCTTGAGATGCCGTTCATATATCCTTTACTATAATATAATAAAGCGGAAGAGTTTGTTGGTTTGTTTGTTTAAGCGCTAAGATCTCTGGATCTTCTGGACCAATTTATTTTTATTTTGTTTTGTAGACAGCCTACATTCCCCAGAAGTGATATAAGTTATATAATATTACTGTGTAAGTCTTAGTTAACCTTACATAACGAAATAACAATAATAATGAACGAATTGCTTTAAGCGCGCGCGGTGCAAAAAATTGTTGAATATATGTCAAGTACACTGTACGTCAAAAATGTTCTATTTTATTAGTTCTAAAAAAATTTCACGATACGGTATATGTATGGTAATGAAATAGATTCATTATTGATTATTATAAGTCATAATATTTTGACGATTCTTTTATTTATTTGAAAGCTAGTTCTCCTCGTGTGGTCCTTTTTAATTTGGTCCATTTTTGGCATGAGAAAATCACATAAGTCTTAAAAAAGATTTCGATATTTGTTTTTTATTGGAAAGAGTAGTTTGATGAAAGATTATATATCTATGCTTCCAGAACTTTTGTGCATCGTTCACTCCGGAAGAAAACAATCTAAACTAACAAAAATAATCTAACTAACTTTAGGCCACGACTCATTGACCGCACTTTACACAACACATTCTATGACTCATCATTTTTATCAATTTAATGTCGTATGGTTACGCTAAACAATTAATTGGTATAAATTTTAAATAGGTTTAAATAATAGCTCTGTTTTCTGTGCAATACTTTAGTGTCATTCCATGTGTTATGATTTTAAAACCAAGTGATTAGAATGATACAAGATCAAATTAACATACCATATAAAAAAATATATATTTGTAACATAGTTTGTTTTATTTTAAAATGATATTATAATGTATCAATTATCTTTTTAAATAAAATAATATGTGCAATTTCAAATTTAGTTATATTAAAAAAGATAACAAAAGTAAAAACGACGACGACGGTTATATGTTCGATTAACACTCAGGTGGAATAAATTATATAGTTTGTTAACTAGTTCTGCCACTGGGCACAAATTGTTTTGAAATTTGGCAGTGTGTGGGGAACGGAGTATCTTAACACTAGGTTCCCTCTGCCTACCTTACTATATGCGGTATATAGTGTGAAGCTAAAAAAACTTACCTCATCTGCATCAACTATAGCAGCAAACTGTTTGAGTGATGACTCCAGTGCTTTGACATTTGGTATTAATTTGTAGACTATACTGGACCAGGCCCTGGAAATATGTAAAAATGGATGAATATTTAATATATTATTATAACTAAATAGCCAATATATATATATATATATATATATATATATATATATATATATATATATAGCTAATAGTATAACTAAGATATTTTAGTTAATCACTTTTGTTATAAAACAAAATGAAGCTCTTTAATAAGTCTACCTATATTTAATTTTAAAACAAATAAAAACAAAAACTTCATGTAGATCTTTAGAGCTTCAACTATTACATTCATTTAGAGGTCAGTTGTGGCACACGGGTTTAAGTGTGTGATTATAAGCGCTATAGGTTGTGAATCTACATGCAATGCCTTTAGAATTTGGCAGAAAGTGGGCGGAAAGCGGAGTGTCTTAACCCTGTTGTCTACACTGTTTTATGCAGGATACAGTGTGAAGGTTAAAAAAAGATCACATTAATATCAATTATACCATACAATCATTACATCATGTATATATATTCCAATAAGATTCTTTTTAAATTTCAGGCTTTGGCATTCCCATAGTAAAATAAGCAGTGAGAACCTAACATTAGGCACAATTTTTATTTACTTTCTTCCTTATTTGATATACAGCATGTTAAGTAGCGGAACTCAATAAGACACTATCTACCAGAGAGGAAAAATAAAAATAAATCATTGAGATATAATCTAATATAATATAATGGGAATAAAACCCGCAATAATTGCATTAGCAGATATATTTTAGCAGATTTGATAATATATCATTTGATGGTACAAAAATGAATATAAAGCAAAAATAAGGAATGGATTTTGCATGTTTGACATTATCCATAAAGTTTCAATTTCAATTGTCAGTGTAGTCTTGTTATTATAATTTTTTTATTATTCTTTTTAACCGAGCCTGATTGCAAAAACCTATAATAAATACAAAATTGTTGTCTATTTTATTTCATATATCAATCAATATAGAGATAACAAATCAATTTACGAATTTGCGAATATACTCATGGTTTTAGAAATATATTTCATTTTTGTTTCTTTTTGTTATTTAGCGTCACTCTGTATCCCACAGCAGGGTAGACAGAGGGAGAGGGAGGGGAGTGTAGAGACACTCCGAATTCTGGAGACATTGTGTGTTGAATGACGGGATTCAATATCTCTTTTGATAATTCAAATCAAAATTCAAAAATTTAATAGACTGTCACAAGATTTACACTTTAAGCCAACAATATACAAGATAATTACTTGTAAAGAGTTTCATCCCATATACTAGTTCTAAAACAGGTACATTCTAGTGGTTTAGAGAGCCTTTTTAAGTCTTCCTCACGAGTTTTGAAAATCTCTTCTCGTCTTTCTTCGGCAACTAGATCCATTTTATGTACCAGACAGAATATTCTGGCTTCTGGAGAGTTCTATAAGAATAAATATTTTTTTTGTTCATTGTGTTCAATTCAGTTCAGTCAGGCACTGTGCAGCAACGCCGTAATGGTTTTAAGCCCAATATTAATAAATACGAGACAAATCTATTGTATCCAATTTAAGAATGTGAAAGGCCTTGATTATAATGAAAAATGCAATGAGAAAACCTGACTGTAAGACACCTCACTCACTCTTTGTTCTGCACCCAAAATGGGGATTATGTGCTTTAAATGGTGGAATTCAAAGCCGCTCTTCACAATACCAGAGGAAAATTAAAATTATTAATTCCTCTGGGCTTGAGTTTACTTACCAGAGCATAGAAATAAAAATAATTGAATTTCAATAATTCCAAAGAGTAGAGATTGAACATTGCACAACCATAATATTTACATTGGCCTAAATAAGAAAAATGTGAAGAATTTAAAATTAAATATCTTATTGTTATGACTATGTAAATATTATTTATAATAAAATATTATTTAACAAACTTTGGAGTTAATCATACCTGCAGAATGGCTTCAAGACATGATTGATAGTAATGCATGTCTTTCTCCATCTCCCTGCTTTCAACATCAAACACATATATCAAGACTTCTACATTTCTGAATATATTATCTCTTTGTGATGCAAAATAATTCTCCATAAAAGCCTCCTGACCTCCACAGTCCCATAAATTGAGAACCAAATTACCCAGAAATCGGACATGAGAATGTTCCACATCAACTGAAAACAAAGAATTGTTTGAAATTATATCTCATAAAATAAGTAAAGAGTAGAATTTGTTTTGTTTTAAGACAGTCTGTTTCACCTTCCGCCATAATTCTTGAGACATTTCTTGTCAAGTGGCAGAATGTACACCACACTTTGCCTTGAAAACAGAGTGTAGAAATGAAAATAATTTATTCCCCAAATGGAAATCCAAATTACAAGCATTGTTTATATTGACATTGTGCAAAGGTGCCACAATGGCTTTAGTGAAATAATTTTAAATAAAATACAAATTTGTTATTGGTAAGGTTTAAGAATGTCAGACTTTTAATTTTAAAATTAAAATATATGATATTTTCATATTTACTTGTAGCACCAAGTCGTCGTGTGTCTCTTGCTATATAATTAGCAAATATTATGGATCTCATACTGGTTTTACCAGATCCACTTTTTCCCATCAAAAGAACCTTAAATAATAAAAAATATAGTTTTTAAATTAATTAAAACAATTTTACATTACAATTGTTTTTTAAATAAATCTTTAGGATTACCTTTTTCTTCATGGTGTTATATTAAAATATCTTGTGTAGGACGATCCAAAAAATTTTATGTTTGTATAAAAACACTTTTACTTATAATTTGATATAAATGAGCTAATAAATTTAGGTGGGTGAATAATAAAGCTGTATTAAAATTATAAAAACTTAATTTAATATATAGTAATCACTGAGGGTGAATGATAAATTTGTGTTACGTTTTTAATTATTGAGAATTGATATCATCACAAAAAAAATGAAATATGACAATTTCTTATTTGACACTTTTGGAGCATCTATGTTGCATACAACTATGATATAAGAAAATTAATAGAAATACTAATAGAATTAATAATAATAAAAAAAAATATTACAAAATATTTAATACATACTTTAAAAATCCATAATACCATTTTTTTTTTAAATATATATATTTTAGGTAAAAAAGTAAGTAAAAGAACAATAATTGTTCGCAATCATTGTATAAGTTTTTGCAGAAAAAAATATAATTTATATAATATTTACGTACGGTGCCGCATATGGTCATTTCTAAGTAATTTTCTATTCACATTATAAATTATTTGTAAACGAAATCAGAAATTATTTTTATCGGGAATTCTTTTGGTCATATGTGTTCTGTGGTGTGGACAGATGACATTGACTGTCAAAAGCATACTGATTACTGAATATAAAAACTAAGAACTTAATAATTACGAACTTGAGTCTGCAAATAAAACAAATATGACTGTGTCTCTTAGTATATAAATCTATTTGGACTAAAATATGGCGCGTCACAGAAATGTTAGAAATCGAAATTATTCGGATGAATACGACTACGATGATGTGTATGGACATTCTGTTGAAGAAGACAGCTGCTTATCGCCAAGTGATGCAGCTCAGTGGTTGTATGATCGTTCTGGTAACCAAAATGCTATATCAAATTTTTTAGACAGTCGTAACGATATTCAAGAAGAAAATGAAGATCCCGATACCACAGTTCCAGTTTTGGAACGACGGGAGTCTATGGATCTACGCGGCCTAAATTTAAGTGAAGATGATGAAGCAAAACTGATGTCATGTCTCGATGAGCTAAGAAATATTTTAGGAGATACAATACCAGAAAATATTTTAGTGCAATCTGTTTTGAATCATAATTTTAATTACAGCAACGCATTAGATGAAATATTGAATAATAAAGGTAAAAATTCAGAGGTAAATATTACCAAGACAGCCTTACAGCCTGTACCTGTAATAATTGAACCTAGTAAAGTTCCCAATGTAGTAGTTGACACTACACCGAAAGTTATTACCACAAAAGTAGAACCGAGTAAAATTGGGGTTATCAAAGGCTTTAAATTAGGAGATGAGAATCTTGGAAGTCAGCCTGGAACACCAAGAGATCAGTCTCCAGCCTCTAGAGAAAGAACTCCTTCTAGGACAGATCAAGTAGATGACAATAAAGTTATGAAAGTAAAAGAAAATAAAATAGATCCCAAAGCACAGTACACAAATGAAAGAGGTTCAGAAAAAGATCATTTATATATAGTTGTGATAGGTCATGTGGATGCAGGAAAATCTACTTTGATGGGTCGCCTTCTCTGTGATTTAGGTGAAGTAAGCCAGAGAACATTGCACAAGTATGAGCAAGAAAGTAAAAAAGTTGGGAAACAAAGTTTTATGTATGCTTGGGTATTGGATGAGACTGGTGAGGAAAGATTGAGGGGAATTACAATGGATGTAGGAAAAGCCCAATTTGAGACTAAAACAAAGAAAGTCATTATTCTAGATGCTCCAGGTCATGCAGATTTTATTCCAAATATGATCACAGGTGCGGGGCAAGCTGATGTTGCATTATTAGTAGTGGATGCAACTAGAGGGGAGTTTGAATCAGGTTTTGATCTTGGTGGACAAACAAGGGAACATGCTCTGTTAGTTAGATCACTTGGAGTTAATCAGCTGGCTGTTGCAGTAAACAAATTAGATACAAGCAGTTGGTCTCAAGATAGATTTAATGAAATTATTAAAAAGTTAAAAGCATTTTTAAAACAGGCCGGGTTTAAAGATTCTGATGTGACTTATGTTCCCTGTTCTGGTATGATTGGTGAGAATTTAGTGAATGCTCCAAAAGAACCCGACTTGCTAAAATGGTATGATGGACCTTGCTTGCTTGATGTTATTGACAAATTTAATGTGCCACAGAGACCAGTGTCAAAGCCTTTACGTATGTCAATTAATGATATATACAAAGGCACTGGCTCAGGATTTTGTGTGGCAGGACGTATTGAAAATGGACTTATTAACAAAGGAGATAAAGTTCTTGTTTGCCCTACAAAAGAAATGGCAGAAGTAAAAAGTTTGAGTATCAATGACTTGGTGAGCAATGTAGCATTTGCTGGTGATCAAGTCAGTGTCACTTTGTCAGGAGTAGAAATGCAGAATGTTGCTGTTGGATACATACTGAGTGATCCAATACAACAAGTACCAGTGACTTTACGATTTGAAGCTAGATTGGTGGTTTTTAATGTAAAAGTTCCAATAACTAAAGGTTTTCCTGTACTTATTCACCACCAGTCATTGGTAGAATCTGGTAATATAGTAAAATTAAAGGCATTGTTGAATAAGAGCACTGGAGAGGTGATGAAAAAGAAGCCTAGGTGCTTAGGCAATAATTCGGTGGCTGTTGTAGACGTAGAAGTTAGCAAGCCCATATGTATTGAGAGATATAAGGATGTCAAGGAATTAGGACGAGTCATGTTACGTGTTGCAGGAGTTACGATAGCTGCTGGCCTTGTGACAGATATTATTAGCATTTGATTGATCTGATACATAGCAAAATAATACAGCTTCTGATATTCATTCTTGTTTGATAGATAAATTTTGTGCCCCTCAGGTGCTGAGACATATTTATAAGGAACACCTGAAATATTATTGTACAATAATGTATTGTGCTTTACATAGAAATGGTTATAATTATTGCTAATAATTACTATTTATATAATGCTAATAAATGTTGATATAGTTGTATGTGACTTTTATTTTAATAAGCAAAATTTAATTATGAGAAATACATATATCTCATTTAGTATTACTTACATATTTTTTACTGATCACAAGTCTATTCATTTGGGTACAAGACAAACTATATTTATTTATAAATTTCATTCAGTCATATTTGTACCTTATTTTGAATTAGATAAATAAGTATAGTTATATGGAAAGGTAAAATAAAAAATATTTTTTACTCTATAATTTATTAGTTTTGAAAAGTGTTCAAAGTTTGAGAATAAAATGCTTTGATTTTACGTTTGAGTGTTTTTACATGTCAACTATTTATAAAAATAATTAAATTAGCTTCTCGCTGTATCCTATACACAGCACGGTAGGCAGAGGGAACCCAGTATTAAAACACTTCATTCCTCACTTTCTGCCGAATTCTGGAGGTATTGCGTGTTGAGTTGCGGAATGCAATGCCGCGGTTTGCCTCGATCGAAGAGCCAGAGCGAAGAAATGGAAATATAAATTTAAATAAATATTTCATTTCCTCGAGTGGGGATCGAACCTACAATCAGTTGATTTTACAGTCAGATTTTGTGCCCCTGCGCCACAATTGGCCTCAACTCAATACTCACTCTCAAGTATTTGACAAAAAATGATTAAAATAATTTAAAGAAAATAATTTAAGTCATTTATGATATTCGATTTATAATAAGTCTTAAAGGGTTATAAGTTCTACAGGCTTAGTTATATAGTATTATTTACATTTCTATTAGTGTGTTACTTTCATATTTTTTTTTCTTTTAGCATTTATGTCGGGTTCGGCTTCCTGCTATAGTTAGTAATATTCAAAAACACTTTTGTATCCATTTTGCTAAAATGTGTAACATTGATAATAGATGGAGCTACAATCGTGGCTTAAGGCGAGGTGCAAAATTAAGACTTGGAAGTGGAATATGGACATAATATATCCATATAAATTGAATAGTAATAGCCAATAAAAACATTTTTTAAAATTACTTTTTAAATTTTATGAACAAAACTAAAAAACAGAAGCAAAGCAGCATAGCAAAAGAAATCGATTAGCATTTCTTCTTTAAATAAAAGTTCATATTTGTTAAATCATTTTGCGTAACAAAAAATTGTAATGTTATTTCTTTTCCTTGTTCCCGTCAGTTTCACAGTATATTTGACAGCGAATCGAGACGACTGTCGTGAGTGTAACGAAATTTAATTTCCTTCTCATTTCCCAGTAGAGGTTGTTTTGTTTGTTTGGTAAAATTACTTGTTTCAGCTATGTATGCTTATAATCTAAATTACGATTACGTAATTTGGGCTTTATAAATAAGACATTTTACGTCAAATTCCACTTTTGTTCAACAGCACCAAAAACAAGTAAAATTTTTCCTTAATATTACACTTCTAACAATACTAACACACCTATATATTTCTGTTTTGTTTTGCTAAATCTCGTGAAATTCTCATTTACTATTATATTATTATTGTCAAAAAAAATCTGAGAAAAACGCCTCGTGAATATTAAAAGCAATATAACTACCGAAGATTTTTACGAGAAACACAGTAACCAAAAACCGATTTAAAAATTATGATGGCGTCGCTTACTTTGCCTTTAAACTTTTAAAACTAAGTAGTCTAGAGTAACGTCCCGTATAGCTCAGATAAAAAAAAAAAATTGAGAAAAACATATTGTACTTCGTCTGTACTGGCTGTTTAATAATAGGTAATACGAAGCAGCAGCAGTCAGTCACATAATGTACTAAAATAAATTAAATTTAGCATTCAGATTGAAATATCAAAACGTCGCGGCCATTTCCTAAGATCTGTGTATTTAATTATTTGTACCGGTTAAGCTGTAGTTGACGGCGCGATTTATTACCTACCAACTTATTTATAACATGCTTATTACCAAACAGAAATGTTAATTAGAGTTACTCTACTCCACGTCGACGGTTCAACGTAGGAAATTAAACCGTATTTAATTAACCCTCTTGTGGAACAATATGTTTAAATGTTTGCCGCGCTTACCGAATTTAATGTAATTAAAATTAAAATACGCCTACATGAGAGAAATATCGTAGAAAATATATTTCTATTTCGTATTATGTATGTATGTTTAAATCACTTATTGGTTATATTAATTTGTTAGTTTAAATTTTAATGAATTAAGAATAATATAATTAGAGGTCGAATTTTAATAACATAATTAGAGGTCGTCGTGGCCCAGAGGCACAAGTGAGTGGCTTTAAACGCGACGGTTATGAATTCGATTCTCAATCGGGGGAGTGAAATATTTAATAGTTTATTTCCTCGCTCTGGTAAATGGCAAAGCGCGGTGAGTTCCGCCACTCGAAATGCAATACATCAAAATTTGGCGAAAGTGGGGAACGGAAGTGTCACGTCACGTTATCTTAAGAACTTAATGATCTTGACAGAAGTACAGACAGAAAAAACAAAAGTAACAAATTTGTCATAATACAATTTTATGAACCAAACTAAAATACACAATCCTCTAAAACGATGGAATTGCTTTAAACATACCTAGATTTGCACGAAAAGTAATTTTGTAGGGACAGTTAAAATTAGAAACAATTTTCCCGTTGACAAATTAAATTTTGTTTTGCTATTTTCTTTTCTTATACTGTCATCCTTTTAAATCATGTATTTTAAACGACATCTTTTTTCAAAAGCTGAAAGTTCTGTATTTGTTCAGTGTGTATATTTTTTTGTTTTCACTCGATATCTTCGTCATTTGTTGATTTTCAAAATATTTTTTCATTTGAATGCGTTCGTGACTACTTTAAGAATAATTATTATAATCATCCTCCTGCTTCTGTCGACTGCTGAACGTAGTGTTAAGACACTCCGATCCTCACTTTCCACCGGATCTTCGATGCCCTGCGTGTTGAGCGTTGGAAATCAACTCTACGCCTTGCCTTGTTACCAAAGAAATGAGAAAATGAAAACATTAAATAACTGTTAATTATTTCCTCTCGTTGTAAGATTGGCTGTGATGGAGAGAACGGAATGTCTCTAGAATAAGAAAAAGGTGAAGTTGAAAAAATACGTAGTAAATACTGCTTGTACACACATACATTACAAATAATCGATTTGTAAGGGCAGCGCTACGTAGTATGTAGGCGTCGGAAATATTTAATTAAATTTTTTAATTTTTAATTTAAAAGTTGCAGTTAAAATGAAGCATTGTACCAAGTATTATGCAAAAGCATAAACTTTTAATAATGTTTAGCGTTGTTTTTAACTTAAGATAATAAATAACTATTAGGTTATTTTGTAATTTAATTTATTATAAACGCGGAAGCAAGTACCTACATTGTGGACAGACGATAATTATATTTACTCTGTAGTGGCAGACAGGCTACTCGTGGACGACGCGGTGACTGATCGGTTGTCTGACAGTGAGGGCCTGTACTCTGTAACATCCATTACTATATTACCCACATGCAGACATATAACCATGTAGGTGCATATAGTGTAAGCTTTTTTTTGTTTTATTCGTTTTCATAGATCTTTCATGTCGAAAAAGAGATAAATAGTAAACTCAGAATAGAGATGTGTACATTCGTTTTACATTTGTTTATTAAATTTTTCATAGTCACAATCAAGTAGCCAAGATAATACACCAGCAATTTGCTCTTCAATATTGTCTTGTGGAATTTGTGGTGCCTTACTATAGGTACGATCCCACATCTGTTCTTGAAAATAGCTGTGCTTTGCTGTATTGGGATCGGTCTATTATTACTGACAGGTATATTGTGGTCAAAAGACCTGATACTGATACTAGTAGACCGAGTGGCACGCCGCGCTGTGGTTGTTGACGTGGGATAGTACCCTCATGATGACAATATTTATTCAATAATATTTGGACTTATTACATTACCGCCATGTGGGATGTCAATGCAACTATCATTGTGCAATAGTGGTTTTAGTTAATGGCTTAATAGCGATAAGCCTCGACCAACTTCTTAAGAGGTTATCGCTTAGCTATTGGATCAAGAACTGGATGCAGAAGGCAGTTTTACTTGAGACGGAGTGTATTGTGAGAAAGTTTCTCTTTCTGAAGCCCTAGCCACCTATGGCTTGGACTAATGTCTCACAGTGTTTTTTTATATTTTTAAATGTATTTTTTATAACAATTTATATTTAAAAATGTAAAAAATATTTCTCTTATGTAATAGAAGTATAATGGTAATATTTATTATCTACATAATGAAATATAATAGAATATGAAGATGCTTTCTTCCCTCTCCCGTTTTTAATGAGCATCCCGCATTTACGTTGTACTCGAGAAATATAATACATAGCAGTATTAAACAACGAAAAGAAAATTAAAGTCTCAATAGAAAGACAATTAAAATTAATTCCAACGTACTTAAAAAGACCCTCCCTTACATAAAAATCAATAAAAAAAAATAATTATCAATATTTAGCTTACGCTTTGCTATAATATAACTTATATAATTTTTTTTATTGTACATTAGAATATGTCTACTTACTAAAGAGTCAATCTGAAAATTATATCTTTTTAAAATTTTAAATGATATTAGCGACAAATAAACAATTATCAACAGTAAATAGTAATAGTCTATACGTTGAGAGGTTCCTGATGCGACCGGTTTGTCGGTTCAAGCCCCACTCGAGGAAATAAAATATTTATTTAAATTTATATTTTTATTTCTCCACTCTGGTGTCGAGGCAAAGCGCAGTGTTTAGTTCCGTCACTCAACACGCAATGCCTCTAAAAATCGGCGGAAAGTGCGGAACGGAGTGTTTTAGCACTAGGTTTCCTCTGCCTACCCTCCTATGTGTGGGATACAGCGTGAAGCTGATAATTAATTTTTGATTTTGAATTTTATAGAAATTAAATTGTAATATTTTTAATTTCCTTTTATAACATTCCAAGACACAATTCCAAGGCCATAATTAAAAAAAAATACTGCGTACAGAGCTACCACATACAATGAGTAATTGACATGCTAATACTGTCATATTGTAGTATATACGCTAGTATGTAGATTGATTAATTAACGTAACAAAGCGGTACAAGAACTAATTAGGGCCCAAAGTGTGCTTAAGGCCTGGTATGCACTTAGTAAAGCCTGACCGCCTAATCTCGTAAGGGCTTTGGTACTCTGAACTCTGTTGAGACATTGCGGGCAAGTTTGGACTTGTTCTTACTGTTATTTGCTTTCTTTGCCTATGTTTTAGGTAATCAGTTAGTACATAAGTCAAATATAAGTATAGTAATAGTGTAAAACCGACTGGCTGTGGGTTCGATCCCCACTCGGGGAGATGAAATATTTACTTAAATTTATATTTCCATTTCTTCGCTCTGGTGTCGAGGACAAGCGCGGCGTTGAGTGCTGCCACTCAACACGCTATGTCTCCAGAATTCGGCAGAAAGTGGGGAACGGAGTGTCTTAACACTAGGTTCCCTCTGCCAACCCTGCTGCGGGATACAGCGTGAAGCTGATTTAATTTTTAATTTAATTTTAATAAGTCAAATATAAGTATAGTAAAAGCTGGTCGTTTATCATTTCTGTTATGTTTGTCTCTAATAGGGAAAAGATACAAAAACATTTTCAATATAAATTGATATTTTAATGTACGGAATTATAGATAAGGTGAGGTACAATTTTATGATTAATTTCATTTTCATAGTAAACTATTATATATCCATCGTCACTCAACACGCAATGCCTCCAGAATTCGGCAGAAAGTGGGGAACGGAGTGTCTTAACACTAGGTTCCCTCTGCCTACCTTGCTGTGTGCGGGATACAGCGTGAAGCTGATAATAAAAAAAAAGAAAACTATTATATATATTATGAAATATGTTTTAAGTATTAGTGACGTTCATTTAAATATAGATTAACATCTCTTGATGTATATGGCATATACTATATGCGGATTTCCCTCTCAGGAATCTAGTTCAGCTGGAAGCTGGAAATTAAATTAGAAAATGCCATACGAGTAACACATACATTCAACTTTTGTGATGAAATAAAAAATGCTGAATATTAATACATATAAAGCAGTTATTTCATTTGTTTCTCCTTAGATAAAATAAATTGTATCTATATATTTAATAATTATTAAGAAACCAGACCCTTATTAAGTAACGAGGCAATATTGAGGCCAAACGTGACGCAGGGGCGCAAGTGTATGTCTGTAAACGTGACAGGTTGTGGTTGTGGGTTTGATTCTCACTCGAGGAAATGAGATATATATATATTTTTATTATTATTTCTTAACACTACAGACACTTGGTCCGTACCCGTTTTTACTACCTTCTTAGACGAGTATATACCAGGATATATCTCACGCAGGGCGTAGGCGACTTCCATGGGACTTCTGAGAGTACACACTAAGTTTTGGGTCATGAAGACATGTGGCGGTCTATATAGGGTAGCTGATTTACATCTCCAATTATAAGTTGTTTCAGCAGAAATGCTTGATATGAAATGAAATATTTACTGTTTTCTTTTATTCGCTCTGGTGTCGTGACACTGTGTTGAGTTCCGCCACTCAACACGCAATACCTCCGGAATCCAGCGGAAAGTGGGTCTTAAATTGAACGGAGCTTTATAACACTAGGTCTCACGTTCCCACTACTATGTGCGGAATACAGCGTGAAGCTAAAATAATATTCTTTCATTCAGTCGAGTGTAGTATGAAATAGAATTCGATTTTACGTTTCAAAATGCAGTTTTTGGAACGATTCAAAAAAATACCTTCTTCATATACATAATTAAATATATATAAATATTAGAGGCCAGATGCACAAAGCGTGACTGTAAAATCGACTGGTTGTGGGTTCGATCCCTACTCGAGGAAATGAAATATTTATTTACAATTTATATTTTCATTTCTTTGCTCTGGTGTCGAGGCAAAGCGCGGCGTTGAGTTCCGCCATTCAACACGCAATGCCTCCAAAACTCAGCGGAAAGTCGGGAACGGAGAGTTTTAACACTAAGTTCCTTCTGCCTACCCTGCTGTGAGCGGGATATAGCGTGAAGCTTAAAAAAAAGAAAAAATATACATATAATTAATTCCATTACAAATCTTACATAATCAATATAAATCAACCGATCAACAAAAAGTAGTCAAGGTAAAAGCTAATAACAATAAAAGGAAAGTTAAAGCATTTCTACTGAAACAATTTTCGAAGGTAACAGCAAATCACTATTTAATGTAAACGTACTACATTCCAGTGCGGAGAGGTCGATAAGTGATTCAAGCTGAAACACAAGTTGGGAAGTGCATGGGAAGTTAATGGGCAAGTCTGGTTAAAGCTATTTACACGTCAGGACTTAATTGCCGTCTGAAGTTACTTGAGAACGTATAGATTCCATCTTGCTAACTTGTCATAGTATGAATGGTACTGTCGTAGCGCTTTTATGCGCAAGTTTGACGTTTAGTAAATAGTATTGGCATTATATTTGAAAACATCCAGTTATGGATAATATGAAATATTATATGGCTTTATAATCGTACGAATAATAATATATTAAATATTTCACATGCAATACGGAAAAAGGGGCGTAGGTGCAAAAGCTTGTGAATCTAATGGCGGCAGGCTGTAGTCTCGATTCCCAGTCGAAGGGATGAAATATTTTTCATTTTCATTGTTTTGCTCTGGTGTCGAGACGCGGCGTTGAGTTACGCCACTCAACACGCGATGCTTCCAGTATTCGGCGGAAAGTGAGGAGCGATGTATCTTCACATTAGGCTTCAGAGCACCCTGCTCCATGTGGAATGCAGTGTATGTAACTATAGCTTTTTTCAGCTCTACACTGTTCCCGCATGGAGCAATACTACTAGCAATAATAAATACTACTAATACTAATAACAATACACAAATCAATCAAAATTAGTTTTTTGTAATAAGATAAATACTCTGTATGTTATCTAATGTTGGATAAAACTTTTAGTTCTAACATTGCTTAAATTTATAATAGAGAACAATTTTTGAATTGATTATATAGATTGTGGCTCTGTCACTATAAAACTGAGTTAAATATCTCTACATTTCCTCTTTCTAACAATAATTTCCACAAAGACTTATACATATATAAAATATCACCAAATATAATACAAAATAAATACTATGGATGGATAGATTTTTTGATACACAGGTGCTACTTACAAGGGCACCTTCATTACTAAATATTAGAAGACGAAGGAACGGTAAACAAAGGCAAAGGTGTGCATCAAGTGGGATCTTTTCAATCTCACACGAATGGAGGTGTTACTCAGTAGGGATTTATCTCCATGCATCTTCATTCTTTGTTTCGATTTCAACTTTTATCATCGAGGCCATCGTGGCGCAGTAACAAAAGCGTGTGACTGTAAGCGCAACGGTTGCGGATTCGATTACTGTTCGTGGGAAAGAATTATGATTTATTAATATTACATTTCTTCACTCTGGTAACAAAGCGCAGCATGCACCAATAATATAGTAGTATTTTTTTATTATTAAATGTTGATCAACTTTAATTTTAAATCAATTGCCTCTTCATAGTTTATTTGCATTAATATTAAAAAACAAAAGTCGGTTATGTCGTACTGAATAGATTCAAGTAACAAATGCTAGAAATATATGTAAGTTTTGCAATTTTTGTCTGTCCTTCGATTGTTTGCTTTTTACATAAAAAGTACCTGACGGATTTTGATGTTTCCTTTTGGAGCATAGCATTTTATATGGCCACCTAATTCTGGCAAATTGTCTAAGCATTGAAAATATTATAATGTGAGAGATTTTATAAGGATTATTAAAGGTACAAACAATATTTTTAGCATTTTCTGTTACCATAAAAAATGACCAGTCAAAAAGGCCTGTCGTGGCGCAGCGGCACGAAGTGTGACTGTAAAATCGACTTGTTGTGGGTTCGATCCTCACTCGAGGAGATGAAATATTTACTTAAATTTATATTTCCATTTCTTCGCTCTGGTGTCGACGCTAAGCGCGGCATTGAGTTCTGCCACTCAACACGCAATGCCTCCAGAGTTCGCCAGAAAGAAGGGAACGGCGTGTCTTAACACTAGATTCCCTCTGCCTACCCTGCTGTGTGCGGGATATAGCGTGAAGCTGATAAATAAAAAATGAAATTGGAAGAAGGGTAGGTAAAGGAATTGTTTCCAATGGTGTACTCACCTAAACTTAAAAACATATGAATATAACGCCATAAGAAAAATTATTCAGCGCGAGCACCTTCAGAATTGAAGGTAGCTAGTTCAAGAACACCTGAAATCAGTCGATCATTGAAATCACACGTTTAAAGTATGCCATATTATTAACTTTTGTATATTGGTGTTTAAAAAAACGCAAAAAAATTTTTGGCGTAAAGTTTTGAAACTTGTATTACTTGTTGAAAAACCTGTTGAATATTGTGTTCAATTAAAAAACCAACTTAAAATCTCGTTAAGAAATTCCGCATATTGCAGTAAATAACGCGAAGTATTTCCTTTCATGTACCTACTTTTATAATGATATTACCATTACTACTTATAAGGCGTTTTTTTAAGTTAATAAATTTACTATCAATCCTTTTAAGATTTTAAATTACCAATTTTTGTTTTTTTTTTACCAAATTGAGTTTTTAGCATCTTTATTTTTTTGTATATTACAAAAATCGTAAAACATTAACTACGTTTCTAAACAAACTTTTTTTATTCGTACTAAGTATGCTTACTTATACTTCATAGTATTCATAAAAACAATCACTAATATCTTGTAATAAGTAGTTTTCTTAGGCGGTATGACGCGGTGGCACAGCGTGTGATTGTAAGCGCGATGGGGTGAGTTCAACACTTACGGGGAAGTTAATTATTTAAAATATTTATTTCTTCTTCTGGCAACAAAACATGTGCGCTGTTGAGACTCAAGCATGTGACTCAATGAGTAAAACAAATATATAAATTAAAAAAAAACCGGACAGGCGTGAGTTGGGCTTGCTCACTGAGGGTTCCGTAGAAAGTACTAGGTCTCGAGATATTTCTGAAATTCAAAACTTAGCTTAATGTATAATTTATTTTGATTTTTTCCCGAACTAGTCCCTGAACTACTCCCTGTTAATGCTAGCTGCCAAAATTAATAATTCTAACCCAACCGGAGGTATTCTATTAATTTTCCCTCTATAGCATTGAAGTACATATTTTTTTGCGATATTAACCGCAATAACATTTTTAAATTTATGCAGAAATACATTTTTTTAAGGAAATCCAGGGACCGTAGATCTGAGTGAATTTCAATTCGATATCTTCAAGAGTTTCTGAGATAAAGGTTCTTGACAGACAGACGGACGGACAACAAAGTAGTCTTGTAAAGGTTCGGTTTTTTCATAAAAGGTACGGAACCCTAAAAACAAAGACAAGACAACAATAGATCAAGGAAGCGTCTGTTTTTTTCATTTTCGTCTAAGAATTAAAAAATGTCTTAAAACTTTCTTTAATATTTGTTTAAAGTAACCTACCTGCTAATTTTATTATATTTACGTATCTGTAAGCTTTACGAAGTTGGATTTAATTTATTGGAAAATTTTCTAGTGTAACATATAGTACGAAAATCCATTCTCACCTGATTATTTTGGACAGAAAACTCGTTTCGCTGATACACCACATACATCAGGGAGATCCTCTATCTGCATTAGGTGGCAGGTGATATATTGTGCTCCCAACCGTATTACTGGGGATTCCTTGGCGAAGAAATATCTGAAGCTGTTTATTAAGTAAAATAGTAGGTTTTATTGTGGATATTGTCTAGTGGTCTGTCAGTGTAGTATAACATCTATATTAGTATAAAAAAGCGGAAGAGTGTGTTTGTTGGTTTGTTTGTTTGTTTAAGCGCTAAGATCTCTGGAACTACTGCTCGAATTTATTTTTATTGGTTTTGTATAAAAGCTACATTCTCCAGGAGTGCTATAGGCTGTATAACATTACGATTTAATTCTTAATTAGGCTTAAACAATTAAAAAACAATAATTAGGAACGCCATCGTATTACATTGGCCGCGTGCGCTGCAGAAATAGTTAAATATATATGTACTACAAAAACATTAGTTGTAAAATAAAGTCCGCGAGTCTCACAATAAGACGTTTTGTGACAAAAAAAAAATGAAAATTGCAAGGTGATATTTTAACGATTTTTATTTGACAAAGATATTGAAACTTACTAATAAAAGTGATTCCATCATCATGGAAATTTTATGAAGATAAGCTTTGGCTTTTATAGGATGTAATTTAGAAGTATACTTTTCGAGAAAAACGCTGAACCGTAAACGCAACGCTCTGTTTATGGCCGCAAGTATAGGTTCGAGTCCTGCGGGGGGCGCACTTTCCGCCGACTTCGTCCTCGAAAGCAGCCACGTTATGCCAGCAGTTTCTCAAAATTACAAAAAATGATTGAATGTATAATTAATAAAATCTGGAGATAACTTTTCATAAAAAAAAACTAAATATTCATAGTATTTGCAATTAAACAATAACAAAGTAGCTTTACACAAAAAACATTGAACTTATACAAGAAACAAATCCTTTTCGATAATATTTCGTATCCGATACCAATTACGATAACGTTTTTAGAGGGTTCAGCCCGCATTTCCTCGTCAACTGCAATTCGGCTCTATCACTGAACTGTTCCCATGCATGTGAACGTCTCTCGTCTCTGTCCACTCATGCATCAAGTAGAGACGCTCGTATTAGTAACAAGGCAATCAGTCTATTACGCAAATTAGACCTGTTATTGCGTTTAATGCGACAATTTGGTTTCTTGGTATTATCATTTACCCATATTTATCAATTGCTTTCGTTTGTAGCTGTATTGTTTTATTATAAATGACACGCTATATTTGTTATTTGGCGGCACGCTGTATCCCGCACACAGCCAGGTAGGTTGAGGGGACCTAGTGTTGAGACACTCCGTTTTTTATGAATCCTGGAGATATTGCGTGTCGAGGAGCGGAAATCAACGAAACGCTTTGCCTCGACACCAGAGTAAAGAAATTAAAATATTAAATATTTCATTTCCTTGAGTGCAAATCGAACCCACAACCTGTCGCGTTTATTTCTTATTTAATTATTGTTTATTAAGTCTTAGGTGTATTTAACTAAAGCACAAAAACACAATCGTTCACTACAGGTCGTTTCAAGTAACAGTTAGTTAATAATGGAAGATTTCGTTTAAATGAGTTCACAGTTTTAATTCTACATTTACCTCGTCTAAGTAGTATAGAGCTAGAGTCAAACTAATGTTTAATTCTAAAATATTGCATGAATTATTATAAAGGTTTAATATTGTTTAAATGCCAATTATATGTAATTATGATTCAGCCATTAAAATTATATTTAAAATGTTGTAAATATTAATCATTAAGATAAAAGATGTTGTATATATATACTAGTGAGGACGTCGTGGCCCAGGGGCACTAAGGAGTGATTGAAACGCGACGGTTGCGGGTTCGATCTCCACTCGAGGGAATAAATGATTATTTCTTAATATTTTCATTTCTTTGCTCTGGCACCAAGACAAAAGCCCGGCGTTGAGTTCCGCCACTCTACACGCTACGCTTGAATAATTCGGTGAAAAATGGGAAACGGAGTGTCTTAACATTATGTTCCCCCTGTCAACGCTGCTGTGTGCAGGATACAGCGTGAAGCTGGGATTATGACTAGTATATAAGTACATACAGTATATATCTAATATAGTGTCCAAAGTGACCTTATCTTTAGATCGTTCGTCTCTGGGGCCGGATTTAGCGAGCCATCAACCGATGACTAACCTTACCTAAATAATATATATTGGGACGGTTGAGATTAACATCTGTTACATTTATTAACTGTCTGGTTTTTATTAAGACATTAATTTGTCATATGAGTAACTTATTTAATTAAGACATAAATTTGTTAAGTATTAAACATTTTTTTTAATTAAGTATAGAAGCTTTTCACTATTAAAAGTTATTGTAAGTTTATATTGCATTGCACACAGAAGGGGGTGACTGAAAAAGCGACGGTTGTAGGTTCGATTACGGGGTAGGATAGAGTAGGTTTCACTTGCGGGAATAAATTATTATCGCACGAACGAACGAACTAACAGCAGAGCGTTAAATATTGCCATTCAACACGCAATACCTGAATAGAAATTGGTGGAAAGTGGGGAACAAAATGTGTTAACACTAGGTTCCCTCTGCCTACCCCGCTATATGTGGGTCAAGCCATATTAAACAGTAATTGAGTTCCTAATAAAGTAAACAAAACGAATTTTTGGAAACAAAATTGACTATAAAATTTTATAGTTCTTTGTACATATACCTAACAACACAAAAACGAGTTGATAATAAAAAAATCAAAAATAATATGACGCCTAATAAAATATTTTCGAGTTTTATATGCACACTGCTTTTAGTGTAACAATAAATGGAGCCGAAGCTTTGTCAAAAGAATATAAAATATAAATATATTTTCAATATTCTAGAACAAAAAACGTTTGTTTCAAAATATCGTATAATAGAATTTTTAGTTTAAAATATCGAGTCTCAAAATATAGTTAAAAGTTAAATTTAAAATACCTAGTCGGGTATTAAAATATACAGTTGTATGTATATTGTTCTGTTATCATAAGCCGTCGTGGCGCAGGTTTGATCACCACTAATTATAATGTATTAATTAATTCTCTCGAGTGGTGAATATTTTTATTTCTTGGCTATGGCACCAAGGCACAAAACCCGGTGTTGAGTTCCGCCATTCAACACGCAACGCCTTGAAAAATTCTGCGGATTAAAGAATAAGTATGTAGTTTTAATGCCACATTTACCTCATTGAAGTAGTATAGATCTATCAGCAGGGAACCCAGTGTTAAGACACTCCGTTTCCCACTTCCTCCTCCGAATATTGGAGGCATTGCGTGGCGGAACTCTACGATGCGCTTTGCCTCGATACCAGAGCGAAGAAATGTAAAATTTACATATAAGTAAATATTTTATTTCCTCAAGTGGGGATCGAACCCACAACCAGTACTGTCACAGTTTGTGCCCCTGCGCCACGACTGGCCTCGCTAATAGTAGAGTAGAGGCAAAGTAATGTTTATTTTAAAATATTGTATGAATTTATTATAAAGGTTTAATGTATTTATTAAATGCCAATCATATATAAACTTTTTCAGTCATTAGAATTGTAATTAAAATGTTGTTGCTTATACGGACTGTCTCAACACTAGGTTCCCTCTGACCACTCTGCTGCGGATACAGCGTGAAGTTTGTTTTAATTTAATTTATATTCACGCACCTCGTGAATAAAAGAAAAGAAATATTCTACTGATTCTTTAACATTACCTACACTGACATATTTTTTATTAATTTTCTTCTAAAGACTTAAAACTAAGTTGTTAAGTAAATAATTACTTTATAAATTATCTGTATCACATCGTTCGAATGAAATGTTTAACTCTAAAAGGAAATAATATACTAGAATTTTTTGCAATGCTGAATGCTTTTACACTTTATATTTGAGTAATAAATTGCTTTAATTCTCTTTTCGCCATTTACGGCTGAATCCGTTGCTGTGCTCGCTCACATTACAATTTTAAATGATGCGTCTTCACGGATGTGCTGGTTATTTTTTTTATTATTATTTTTTTGTGTTTATATATAGTATTTCAATTGTATTTTTCATTATTTATATTTATTTATTAACGTTATTTTAATAGATAGAACTAGCCACCATGACATAGTTAATAGCTATATAGATAAGCTAGCTTTATTCAGAATTTAAGTTAATACGAATTCATTAATCTAAAACAAGAGGCCTTCGTCGTGCAGGGGCACAAGCGTGAAACTGTAAAAGCGACAGGTTCGACTCCCACTTGAGGAAATTAAATATTTAATTTGAATACCGCCACTTAACACGCAATGCCTTAAGAATTTGGCAGAAAGTGGGGAATGGAGTGCATTAACCACTAGATTCCCAGGGTATCTCTGCTTATCCTGCTATGTGCGACATCGTGAAGCTGAAAAGGAATTAAAGCACAATTTTGAAGTTTTCGATTTAACCTAGGAACCTAGTGTTAAGACATTCCGTTCCCCACTTTCTGCCGAATTCTGAGGCATTGCGTATTGAGTGGCAGAACTCAACGCCGCGCTTTGCCTCGACACTAGAGCGATAGAATATAAATTTAAGTAAATATTTCATCTCCTCGAGTGGGGATCGAACCCACAACCAGTCGATTTTATAGTCACACTGTGTGCCCCTGCGCTATAACTGGCCTCAAAAAATTATAATAAAATAAATATATGTAATAAACTTGGATCTGCATTAATAATTACCTATTTAAATTTTTGCAACGATATAAAGTAGTTGCTTTTAGCTATAGTAATATTTAATAGAAATAGCCCACGCTTCTTTATACACTAAATCAATACACGATAAATGGAGCATGAGCTACATAAACTTATCACTAATAACTAAGATTTTGTTGATCTTTTATTAAATATAGTGAAAGACGACTGAGACTTGCTGATTTTCAATAGTCTACTTCTTACTGTGATAAATAATTTATAAATAAGCCAACCAATTGTGAAATTTAATTCTTATTTGAGTAAAATCTAAGTAACTTTCTGTAGCAAGTAAAAATATAATTATATTTTTCCTCGCTTTAATTTAATTTCACGACTTAATATTCTATTTATTGAATTCAGGAAAGCGGAGAAACTACTAACTCTTTTGACAATAGATTCTCTGTCAAATCTATTATGCGGAAAAAGCCGTTAAGAGAATTCTTCTTCGTCTAAAAACATCGTGTAAATTAAGTATTAATAAACATAAAAAAATCTTCTATTCCCGAGTACATCCAATCGAATCAACAGCTGTGGAGAAAATCATGTTCGTATCACTAAACGTTGCTTATATACTGAGGGCTTTGATAAAGGGACGGAAATGGCCCTTTCAGAGGGTTGAAACGCACTGCCGAATTAATACAGGAAATAGGTAATCACAACCCCGCCACTTCTATTCCAGCGCGAATGTACTTTGGAATGTGTAGTGGAATGGTTATTGAAGAAATTGGACTCTTTTCGGTCCATTCATATAATGAAACTGATGTTATGGACATTCATCGAATGGTGAATACAGAAATGAATTACATATAAAATAATGTTATGAGGGAAAAATAAAAGTATATATTTAAAATGTAATAATATGTATTTTTTTTTATTATTTGTAGAAATTGGGGCCATCGTGGCGCCAAGTGGCAATGTAAACAGGAAACGATGATCGTGGGTTTGAACCCCTTTCGGGGGAACGAGTTCCCAACTTTGAAGGACTAAGGCCCGTAAGTATTAACCGCTTTCAATTTTAAGTTTGCTTATGAAAGCGATTTTGAGATGTCGTTTTAATTTATATATATTATTAAATAAATTATTAAAATGATATCTCATGATAGATTACTGGCAGACACTCCACTACTGTGCCGTTTCATAGGAACTTCCTTCCACGCGCCACGCGACAGTGGAATAGCTTACCTGTACTGACAGTATTTCCAGGTCGATACGACATGGGTACCTTTAAAAACAGCGTCTATGTCCACCTTAAAGGCCGGCGACGCACCTGTAGCTCCTCTAGACGGAGTTTTAGAGCTCGTCCTAGCCGTGGGCGGTGGTGATTACTTACCGTCAGGTGACTCGTAAGTTCACAGTTCTGCCAATCAACACATAGTGTCTCGAATTCGGGCAAAAAGGGTAAAACAGTATATTTTCATAAAAAGGTTGAAAAAAATATGTACATACAACATATAGCGTAACCGTAGTCAAAACTTTTACTATGCACGTTGAAAACACGTACAATACGTGTTTCTAGATTTTTCTCTAAGCTTGAAAGCTTAAGTACTAAATCTGCCTCCACTTACAGAATTAAAGTAGAAAATATTTGTACTTCGCATTTGTGTATCAGCTCTTACCAAAGAGATTGTGCTTGTTACGCCTCGATTCACTCGACTTGAGCTTTGCGGACGACATCTGAATGCTTACATTGATATATGCACAAAAGCTTCAGAGACAGCAAAATATACAACGCGATTGATTCACAGCGGTTTGTTTTATGGGCCGCTAGTGGCTAGCCGCGGTTTTGCTTTCAAGTCAATTAGTTAATTATGTTTTCATTTCATTTATTATTATTTTTTTAAATAATCTTTTCATTTATTAATTAATCTTTTCATTTCTTCGCTCTAGCATCAAATCAAAATCACCGACGTTGAGTTGAGTTCATCAAACGGTCTCCGAAATATTTTGGGCGGTTTCCTTGGTTCCAGGTGTAAAATTCTTGCTTGCTTGAATTTGACAAAAACCTGTGTTCCTCCCGATTCTCTGCTTTCGTCAACCTAAAAGCAACATTTCTAATTAATTTTCTTTCACTAAATTGTAGGTATGAGTACAAACGATTATTGCAAAAAAACGAGATGAAATCAAGATACGTAACAGTTAATTTTTTTAATTTATAACATATATGTAATTATAAAATGTACTACAAAAGCAATGTAAAATATAAATGTATGCGACACCGCGTGATAATAAAATAAACAGGTATTTTTTATACAAAAATTTATCTACTAAATTATATACCTAAACAGATTTTATAAACGTTATAACATTAAGTATCGAACAAGAATGCCACGAATCCAGGATTTAAGAACGGAAAGTGACTCTGGTTACGCATAATTTAGGCCAACGAGTGACATGGATAGTGATATATCGATATAAGTTTATTTGGCGCCGTCTCCGTGATCGCAAAAAGAAGTCTCTTAATGTCGCTTCGAGTTGAAATTTAAATTGAACCTCACAAAATTCGGCCTGGTTTGGTAGAATTGTTGTAAAAACACCGCCTCGATATATATTACTCAAATTGTATTAATGGATAAACACGTAAAGGGTTTTTCGTACTATTGGTATTTTTATTAAGTGGAATCGAAATAAAAAAAATAAATAAATGGATTTTGCTTGTCATTGACGTTTTTGAGGCCAGTCGTGGCGCAGCGGCACGAGGTGTGACTGTAAAACCGACTGGTTGTGGGTTCGAGGTCCCCACTCGAGGAGATGACAAATTTAGTTAAATTTATATTTCCATTTCTTCGCTCTGGTGTCGAGGTGAAGCGCGGCGTTGAGTTGCAATGCCTCCAGAATTCGGCAGAAAGTGGGGAACGGAGTGTCTTAACAATAGGTTCCCTCTGCTTACCCTGCTGTGTGCGAGATACAGCGTGAAGCTGAAAATTGATGTTTTTTGATTTACATATGTATTTAAAATCGATTGTCTTGACTAAATCGATATCTACCTATAACTAAATAAGTAACCAAGAATTAATACAAACAGTAAATTTTTAACGACGAAGTTATAAACAGAAATTATATTTGTAAGTGAAGTATTTCTTAATGGTTGACAATAAACATTAAAGCGTAGCCGTGGTGCTTAAATACCAAAATTATTATGTGCCTATGTGCAATGTTATGCAAACATAAATAAAAGAAACAGAACAATAACAAAATTTTGAATGTTTGTAATAACTTCGTACTATTTTATTTTAAATAATCCTCTAAGTTAGTTATTTAATAAAAACTAGTAACCTTTCAGATATTTAATATGAACATTAATTAAAAAAAACCATAAAAGAATAGTAAAAAATAAAAAAAACAAACTTACAGTTTACCTAGACAAATATGAAATAAATAAACATTTTTCTTGCAAGCTCAATCAAATTAATTCCAAAAGACTTAAAATTACAATGCACAACAGCGTGGATAACCAAACTAAAAAACTATTCATTTTGATGGTTCTGTACCTCAAAAGAAAAAAACAGAATCCTTATAGGATCACTTTGTTGTCCGTCTGTCCGTTTTTAATTGTCATTATAAATGCACAACGCAGGCCATACTCAGCTGTATCGACTCATGTTTCATTTATCCCTTACACACAGCATTATGCCTCCATTCCCACCAAAAACTCTCTCTGTATCTGGTCTAGGGCAGGTACACAGTCCTAGGGCCAAAGGGCGCACCCATATTGATGGTTGCCGCTCGAGACCACGGCCAGATGGCCTTGATGCCGTTCCCCAGCGCCAGAAGAAAGGAGCTGGACTAGAGAATGCTTCAATACTAGCTCTTTAGTAAAGTAGGTTTAGAAACAATTGCACATATTTTGGAGCTCTTTAAACAATCATCAATCTTTCGTTTAAATATTTTTACATAAAAGAATAATAGGTACACTACCTATTACGTTGTTTATGATTTTTACCATTTAAGTATTCTGTTGTTTGTGTCGTTTGTTTAAGTAACGCAATTCAGTATATTAGATAAATAATTCAGTAGTTTAAGCGGGCGAAGCCGCGAATGGGTCGCTAGTACCTACTATACTTAAAAAAATATAATTATTATGATCTATAATTATTATGATCTTTCTCCGGCAGAAAGTCGGGAATGGAGTGTCTTAACACTAGGTTCCCTCTGCCTACCCTGCTGTGTGCGGGATACAGCGTGAAGCTAATTTAATTTTATTTAATTTATTATGATCTATCTAACCTGCAAAGCTTCATATTGTATCCCAGGTAGGCAGAGAGAGCCTAATGTTATGACACTCTGTTCTCCATTTACTGACGAATTTTGAAGACATTACATGTTGAGTGGCGGAACTCAACGCCGGGCGTTTGCCTTGGTGCAAGAGCGAAGAAATGAAGATATTAAAAGAAAATAATTCATTCTCTCGAGTGAGGATTCAACCCACAAACGTCGCGTTATAGTCACACCCTTGTGCAATTGCGCCACGCCGCTCTTAAAAAAATCAATGCATAAAATAATAAAATTAAAATTGAAAAATAATAATTATTTTTTAATTCTGAAAAAAAAACTTTACAATATGTTAAAATTCACTTTGTAAGCTAGCAACTCAATAAAGCTAGATTGAATAAAATACCTAGCACAAAACGCTCCTAATAAGTTTTAAAGGAAATCTTTTATAGCATTCAGATTAAATAATATTGTCTTTTCCCTTGCCGACGCAGTTCCCAACGGATTAATAAAATCCCTGGAGCCGGGAAACGGCAGTAAAATAAACGAACAAGACATATTGTAACCGTAGATTTTATCACGTAAAGGACTTTTCAAGATATCGTCGTAATATTTTAAATGTATCTCTAGTTATAACTTTTCTGCTTTGGAATAAGTTTTATGATCTGCTGAATTTCTTATTTATTTAAAAAAATATATATATTTTATAAATTCCTCTTTTAAAATATGTTAAAATACTTTCATCCAAATCTACAATATATATATAAAACTCGCTCCTTACTGAGCAAGACTGAGAGATAACGCTCACTCGAAATTACATAGCGTAGAAAACTGATAGTTGTCATATGGCTTCCTTGTGGAGTGTAGAGGAGCACCACAAAAGTAAGGTATCACAAAACTCCTACGGGAACGAGAAAAGATGTAATTTTATATTTTACGTCCTAAAATCCACGTAAAAATAGTTACGGCCGGTAAATAGTAATATATAAATGTATTTATGATGATGACATTCTTTTAAAAATATTAAAAAATCTACGTACAATATTTGCATACACTGTGTAGAATTAGTTTTATGTTTTAGAATGTTCATATATGCTGAAACAGCTCTCGCTAGGACTGTAAGCTGTATTTCAGCCGAACGGGCAGTTTCCGTAATCATTTTACTATTTGCAATTTCCGTAAAGAACGGAATGAACATACTTTTTAAATAAGTGTGTGACAGTTTTTTTTTATTTTTTACTATTCTTTTATGGTTTTTTTTTAAGTAATGTTCATATTAAATATCTGAAAGGTTAGTTTTTATTAAATAACTAACTTAGAGGATTATTTAAAATAAAATAGTACGAAGTTATTACAAACATTCAAAATTTTGTTTTTGTTCTGTTTCTTTTATTTATGTTTGCATAACATTGAACATAGGCACATAATAATTTAGGTATTTAAGCACCACGGCTACGCTTTAATGTTTATTGCCAACCATTAAGAATACTTCACTTACAAATATAATTTCTGTTTATAACTTCGTCGTTAAAAATTTACTGTTTGTATTCATTCTTGGTTACTTATTTAGTTATACTCATAGGTAGATATCGATTTAGTCAAGAAAATCGATTTTAAATATATATATATATATATATATATATATATATATATATATATATATATATATATATATATATATATATATAAGAGCTCCAAAATATGTGCAATTGTTTCTAAACCTACTTTACTAAAGAGCTAGTATTGAAGCATTCTCTAGTCCAGCTCCTTTCTTCTGGCGCTGGGGAACGGCATCAAGGCCATCTGGCCGTGGTCTCGAGCGGCAACCATCAATATGGGTGCGCCCTTTGGCCCTAGGACTGTGTACCTGCCCTAGACCAGATACAGAGAGAGTTTTTGGTGGGAATGGAGGCCTAATACTGTGTGTAAGGGATAAATGAAACATGAGTCGATACAGCTGTGTATGGCCTGCGTTGTGCATTTATAATGACAATTAAAAACGGACAGACGGACAACAAAGTGATCCTATAAGGATTCTGTTTTTTTTCTTTTGAGGTACAGAACCATCAAAATGAATAGTTTTTTTTGTTTGGTTATCCACGCTGTTGTGCATTGTAATTTTAAGTCTTTTGGAATTAATTTGATTGAGCTTGCAAGAAAAATGTTTATTTATTTCATATTTGTCTAGGTAAACTGTAATTGCGCGCGCACTGCAAACGTAATTTTTCCCACATAAATTCCGGGTTAAAATATAGATTACATATTAGTACTAATACAATAACAAATCTATCATACACAAATTGCAAGAACTACGTAGCTGCTTGAGAAAGTTTCAACTTATAATGGAGAATATTAAATATTGAAATCTTTGTCGAGTTTTTTCTGTCATCACACAAACAATAATTGAAAACTTAAGATTTTCACTTTCTGCGCAATTTATGCTTTGAGTACAGGAGCCACGCCACTATGACGCGATTGCGTCATCAATTCTTATTATTCTACCCTGCAACTTATTTGTGAACGATGATATAAAAGGCTGCACGGGGGTTGTACATTCAGTCTTGGCTCTGGTGTGGGTCGGAGCACTACTCGTGCTGCACCACTGGCTAACCTCGACTATTAGGACAATTAATTATTTGATTAATTAATTGTTATTTTAATTATAAATGTGGTTAAGACCTATTTATAATTATCTACGTGAAGTCTTGGCTCTGGTGTGGTTCAGAGTACTACTCGTACTGTGCCACATAACCTCGACTATTCGGGTAATTGATTATTTAGTTAATCAATTATTATCGTAGTTATGAATGTGGTTAATACCTATTTGTAATTGCTTACTTTAGAAATCATTCAGTTATTTATGCCTTTAGCTACTATTTGAAACTACCATGCTAAAAGTATTTATGTTAAAATTGCTTTTTGTACATATGTCATGTGTTCACATGGGTGAGTAGAACAAAACTACTAAAATCCATGTAACTGATTAATAAAAATAGTTTTGTTTAATATTACTAAAACAATATTTATTTATAGTGGCAAAAACATGTCAATAAATACATACATTTCGTAAAGAATTACGAATATCACTCACGTAAGAGCCAATGTTATGAATTACCTAAACGTTAAAAAAAATATTAATATAATTAAATTAAAAAAATAAAAAAAAAATAAAAAAAATAAAAAAACACGTTAAAATAAATAACGTTATCACGTTATTTATTTATAACACGTTATTTATTTATAACACGTTATTTATTTATAACACGTTATTTATTTATAACACGTTATTTATTTATAACACGTTATTTATTTATAACACGTTATTTATTTATAACACGTTATTTATTTATAACACGTTATTTATTTATAACACGTTATTTATTTATAACACGTTATTTATTTATAACACGTTATTTATTTATAACACGTTATTTATTTATAACACGT
>JAATLQ010036518.1:0-39567 GCA_013421005.1 Heliconius erato x Heliconius himera | reverse complement strand
CGAGCCGCCGCCAGTATTACTTGGTGAACGTAGTACATTCATCGTAGGTTCGATGCACGAAGTTCGAGATATATACACTGCACGCGTAAATCTGCAAGGCTAACCTCTCAGATAATTTTAAAGCAGCGATGTATCGTTAAGTATTTTAAGTTTCGTCAGCTCACTGAGTATAGTATGTATAGCAGTCCACGCGTTGCGGAAGCAGGATGAAAAATAGCAGGCTGTTAGTGTCCCCCGAGGGGGTGAAGGGTGTTGTTTTACTCTGCCGTTGCGCACACGCCACTCACGTTGCAGTTTTTTCAAACAGGTTCACAGAATTTTGTTTTGGGAATTATAACTTTATATTTGTTAACAGACGTTTTAGAATTGACAATCACTGTTTAATTATTTACAATGAAAACGGATAACACGTCTTCTTCAAGCTACGTACGACCGACGAGTCCCACTTGACATTAATAATTAAAAATCTATTGATAATTCGGTTTCATTTTATGCCAATTTTCAACCAACTTAAAACAAGGAGGTTATCAGAATTGGATAGTGCTTGAGTATGTTGATCCCATTAAGGCGTAAGATATCTCTTCATAAGCATGTATGTTAGATTTCTGATATACTCGTATGTTACATTTTTCTAATTTAAATGTGGGTTATTTCAACTTATAGAATACTTTAAGCTTCGTTTTTATATCGTCATTAAAGATTTTGGCTGAAATAATTGACTGGTATTATTATGGCAAGTCAGTTTAATTTTTCGAAATTACTTTTAAATAGTTTCCATTGGTTTTCATTTTGTTTTGAGACAACGAAAAATAAAATAAACCATCAGACGCACAGAAAACATAAGCACAATCGTCACATGCAATAAGACATTAGAAAATTACGTCACTATGGTCCAAATAGCAACTTACTTTTAACCACACTTATTACACCATCAACCCTCATATCGAACTCCTCTGGTAAGTCCTCAACTAACTCATTAACCTCCTTCTCAGAATGGGGGAAAGGTTCTGATCCAAAAGCTAAAGGATCTGAAGGTCTAGTGCCTTTCAAGTAAGTTAGCTCAGCATCAGTGCGATCAGAGAACTTATTAATGGTCAGCTTGTAGCCAAGATTCTTTTTATTGTGGTCTATAACACGCCTGCAATAGAAATGTTTACATCATTCCATTTATTTTCTATGGTTTCTTTGCTTATTATCATAATGTCTCATATTCCATGGAGACCAGACGTCACGCGAAGACACAAGCGCGCGACTGAAATACAACAGGTTGTAGGTACGATTCTCACTCAAGGAAAAACGCAATACCTTCAGATTTTGGCGGAAAGTGAGAAACAGAAATGGAAATGCCCGCAAGCTTAAGCTTGTCAACGTTAAGCGAGTTCCATTCGCACTTGACCGGATTTTTAACTCAAACTTGTAAATAAATTGTAATTCAAACTTGTAAATACTCTTGCTGCACACATTGGATTCTTTTTAGTTTTTTTTTAAATATTATTACATCATTGTTGCACCAAATGAACGATATGATATAATTTACCTTAAATTTTTTTTGAAGATTGATCTCCTCATTTCATGTTCGTCACCTCTATATTCTCTTCCATGTTTCATTTTGTAACTGAAATATATTCAAGACGAATTTATTAATTAAATGAAATAAAAAAAATAGAGAAATTGAATAAACAATCTTAATTGAAACTAATATATTATCTTAATTTTTTTTTAAATATCTTTTATTATAACGTAATTCGAACCCATGAAAAACGTCATCTTCATCTGACCAACGATTGTGTACCGGTACTAGCAAGGCATCTTCACATTCTTTAACTGAAATAAAATATGAATACTTAATAATAAAAATTAACTAATATTTTTAAATATATTATTGTGGCTTGCCTTGTCGCTATATACCGCATATAGCAGGGTGGACTGGGGGAACCTTATTGACCTTGATAAGACACTCCGTTCCCTACGCACCATTCAATCGAGTCAGTGTGGATTTTCAAGATTTTTCTATTCTCTTTTATAAACACGATTTTAGGTCAACTTATAATGATTCATTGCTAAATATAAAAAGTAAAGATTATACAAGAAAATTTGAGATACCTATTGAATTTGAATCATTTGTAATATCACGTCAATGGCCAATTCTTCGTGGATATTATATTTATTATAATATCAATTACATTATTATACGCGTAGACAGAATTAAAATTTAAGATAAATTTTAGAATACAGTAATATGGTGTCTTCAAATTGGTCAGGTGATGGAGCCAGGATCTGATAGCGGAGCTCTTGCTTGTGAAAAATCTTGACTGATTTAAATTCAAAATATTCTTTAATTCAATAAAGGTCTATAGTCAAATACTTTCGTATTGACTAATGACCATCTATGGAAACAGCCACCGGTAGGCAGTTCTGCTGAGAAGAGCCGACAAAAAACTGAGCTGTTACTGTTTACTATGTAAAAAATCTAATCAAATCAGCTTCACGCTGTATCCCGCACTCAGCAGGGTAGGCAGAGGGAACCTAGTGTGAAGACACTCCGTCCCCCACTTTCTGCCGAATTCTGGAGGCATTGCGTGTTGAGTGGCAGAACTCAACGCCGCGTTTAACCTCGACACCAGAGCGAAGAAATGGAAATATAAATTTAAGTAAACATTTCATCTCCTCGAGTGGGGATCGAACCCACAACCAGTCGGTTTTACAGTCACACCTCGTGCCGCTGCGCCACGACCGGCCTCAGTATTTACTATGTATAGATTACAATTTTATTATTTAAGACAATAAGTTTCTAATTGCATTAGACAATAAGTTTTCTGAGGTAAACCGAGCAAAATGTGAAACTTTTATTATCAAAATACCTTTTGTAGCATCCAAATCTTCTTCATTGGGTACTTTGTAGTCGAAGTACAGTAATATGGTGTGCTTAGAGACAGCACCATTCCATTCGTTATAGACTTTTCGTTCTCTCCTGTGAACGAAAGAATGAATGAAGATGTATTTTCTGCACTTTCACGCTTTGCCGTTCCACCAGAAACATCTCATATAATTATTTATGAAATGATTGTGTTAATATTGCACTAAAATAAGAAAATATACAATTATTCTCACCAAACAGGTACATCTATCCCTTCCTCATTTCTATATACATAAATTACGTCTTTCTTCTTCTCTTCCATATCAATCTCCAGATATGTCCAAACCTGGACTACTTTACTGTTATAAATTTGTTCACCTATTAAAAAATATATTACAAAAATTTTATATTTAATAATAATATTTTACACTTGGAAAAACACACAGAGATGTCAGTCAGCGTTTAATGGACTTTAATCAGTATAATTACTAAATTGAAGCCGTTGTGGCGTTTGTGGGAAACTGTATGGTAACAGCGGAAGAGGCGAAAGAGGTATGTAGAGATTATAGCGTTTGGCGCTCGCCCGATCTCCTGACTACCCCGCTAGAGATACAGTGTGAAGTAGTTTAGTTAAGTTTAAAAAAATGCGGGCTAAACTTTAGAACACACGAAAGAACTTGCAGGTGAACTTATATAAGAATAAGGTCTATTTGAATTTGCGCTGGTACGAATTGAGTTCCAAAATGATCTCTACAGGATTGTATTTTGTTTATATGGAAAGCGTTTAATGGGTAAATGAAATTGTAATTAAAAATAATAAAAAAATACCAGTGTGCGTAAAGTTATCACTAGAGGGCAACAGTTTGGGTGGATCCTCAAGATAGTCCTTATCACATTGTATTTCATTTGTAACTTCTTCTGTAGTGACGGGATGAACCTAAAATAAAGAAGTAAAGTCGCGGTCCGTCAGTCATAGTGCAGTGGGATTGCACTGATTGACTGTGAATTAAATGCTTGTGGGTACGGCTCCCATTCGGGGAAATTAATTAATATCAATTCCTCGTTCGGGTGTGAGGGTTGGATTCCCACTCAAGAAATGAATCAACATTTATATAATTATATTCGCAAATTGTGTAATTATTTGCAGCTTTAATTATTTATCGAATTCAATATAAGGAAAAAGTAATTTAAAAAAAAAAATGTTGACTGTAGTACGACCTGATTTTTTTGTTAGTGTAAATTCTGTTGTGGGCCCTTAACTATTTTGAGTTAGGCACGAATCATCCAACCTATTCATTCTTACGTCAATGTATTCAGGTTAAGAAAGAAGGTAAAAGATCTTACTTTGTATTCCGTTGACATATCCTCATCTTCTGTATGATAATATGATTTAACTAGGCCGTTAAAGAAATCTATACGAGATTTGTTTTTATCTTCACTGTACCTAAAAAGTTCAACAAAATAAAAATAAAATATGAAACAAACCGATTACGTACTTCCAATTTATGAAACAAGGGACATCTCCCTCTGCCTCCTCTCTCGCTTGCTAAGAGAGCCAGAGGGAGATATCTCTAGTTTCACTATGCTCTTCGAAGGATCCTCATGCTTTATACATAATCTTCTTCCAGTATTATCAATATTCTATGTTTTCGAAAGTCAACCAACTCCCGCTCACTAAGTACCCATTTAAATTGTTTTTACTATTTTATTACTAACCACGCCTCAAATGGTCGATCCAAGCCCGTAACCAAATCAGCTATTTCACCTCTGATGTGATATTCTACAGGCAGAACCAGTGTTTTCTGTTCTACTGTAAAAAAAAATACTGTTAAAATGTATTTTTTATTGTTAAAATTACAATTAAAATATATTTTTAAGAATCACGCTGTTCCTGCACAATTCAAAACCGCGCTTTGCCTTGTTACCAGAGTGAAGAAATAAATATATTATATTTTGTATTTCTTAGAGTGCGAAACAAACCCACAATTATTTATATATTATGTACATGTAAATATATCATTGTATACAAAATGTTTTTGTCAGCACCACTTTAAATGCAACCACAGTTTTAACTACTCTGTAAAAGTCTAATACAATTTAATATTTTTTCAAACTAAATAAATAATAAAATTATCGTAGTAAAATAACGCCATTTGTCAAGAACGACCCACGCAGGCATAAAGCTATCAAAGGGAAACCGCCGCATACGCCTCATTCCGAAATCGAGTCGTAGGTATTGGCAGCAAAGTTCAAAGTTAAAATCTTTAGTAATATTTTAGTAGTAGTATGTGTTTACGTTATTGGTATCAATGCGTGAATTCAGGTATGGATAAACATCGTGAAATTAAACAAAATACTACGTCTAAACTGTTAAGATATCTTGATTATTTTCTTGATTAATTTCTTTAGGTATGGTATTTAAAAGATTTTACCCTATATGGTGTTCCCGTAAAAGGAGCGCTGACGCTTCCACCCTGTATAGAGGAGATTATAACACAGAAAACCAGTATCCGACTAGTGTATACGTATATACGAAACATAATGTTAAGATCCTCCGTTTCATAAATTTCGCCTTATTTTTGAGACATTGCTGCAAATTGCTGAACTCAACTCCGCCATTTGTATTGATACCTGAACAGCGAGGAAATGAAAATAATTTATTCCTCTAATAGGAATCGAACTCATAATAGTCAAACGCTGTCCTGCAGTTTTCGCTATCAGCGCATAATGTCTAAAGTTCAGGCGAAAAGTGGAGAACAAAGTTGTCTTTTCTAAGTATGGAATAACACTTTAAAAATATTAAAAATAGAGAAAGAAGTGTTTTAACACTAATTCCATAAATACCCCGATACGCGGGATAGAGCGTGACTTAAATTTTCTTAAACTATATATACAAAATATAAAAAATACCTGTATGATAAGGGAATCCCGAATGAATATTTAATAAAAATAAAAGGACGTAAATAGCCGCCATAGTGAAATCCATGGCAGGACTGGGTACTAATGGTGGTCTAAAAGAGCTTTTTATAATATTGTAATTAATAGGATTTTTGTATCGACATTAAAATTTAGGAATAATTAATCTGTGCCGGGTTTTTTTTACCGATATACAGTGTGGTATTTTTTTTACATTCACTATTTTATTTATTTTCTTAAACAAACCTATGGGAGTCAGTATTTAAGCGCGCATTCTCACTGAAAATGCGATGGTTGTGGGTTTGATTCCCACTTAGGGTAATATACTATTTTCATTTCATTCTGTAGCAAGACGCTATATAGTAGTAGTAGTACAGCCACTCGACTTCCAAATTTTGGCGAAAAATAGAGAATGGAGTGTCTTAGTTAGCTGCATGTGGTTACAGCGTAAAGTTTCGTACTAATTTTAGGATTGTAGTAATCACTTACCATCAGGTGATCCGAACGTTCATTTGCCTTGTCCTTTCCATAAAAAAATGTAAACTACATAAATTATAACTATTTGGTGTTTTCATTTATTTATATTGAACATTTTCACTTTATGCCAAATTACATAACTCTAGATCCACAGGAAGTACCTACATTATAGGTATCGATTAGACTTCGAATGTTATACAAATTGCAGCAAATACAATGCATAAATGATCCTCTATCTTCTGCTGGGGACTGCAAGGGACCGTAGATCTATATATTTCATATTAATTTCGGCTTCAAGCCTCTACGCGATCTCGAGATAAGTAGTCTTGACTGACGGACAACAAAGTGATCCTTTAAAGTTTTTTTTTCCGTTTTAAGGTAGGTAACCCAAAAAAAACTAACATATTAAATTCCACCTATATAAAAATTTTACATTATTAATATTTTTTCATTAAATTTAATCATGTTAACCTAATTATATTTATCAAAGCTTATCGTCATAACAAGTTTTTGATACCATAGACTCAAGTTAATTTAATGATTTTGTTTTCAGTTTTATATCCCGCTCATAATAGGTTAGACAGAGATAACCTAGTGTCAAGGCACTCCGTTTTCTCCTCCACTACCTTAATCGCTTGAATTCGGCAAATCGTCGGCATAAAATGTAAACCTGCCAACAGCTTATTAAGCAAATTATTAGGAGAGACAAAAAAGTCTTTATAAACCTATGGGTATATGTATTATAACAAAGTTTAACCATTTCTAAAATTTTATTATTTTATGAATACAATTCTCTATTATATGAAATAAAATATAAATAGTGAATACAATTTTCTATTATATCAAATAAAATAAAGGCCATTTATTCAGTTTTTTTCTAAATGTACATAACGAAAAAACTAAAAAAAGATTTAGCAGGCTTACAATCTAAGCTACTACGATGATATTGCTTGTGAATTGCAACGGCTTTGCCTTGCCACAGGTCTGCCAATCCAAAGAAAATATTACATTTTCCCAACACAAAAAAGACTTCACTGTTTCATGTTATGGTTGTTGTTTAAATCCCAGTCGGAAAATGAGGAACAGAATATATTAACAAGTTACTTATTTAGAAAACGTAAAAAAAATTAACGTCCCGCTACGTTGTTACGTTACCCTGGAAACCGACCAGACGCTCTGATCACTATTTATAGATATAGATTTGTAAAAATCTCCATACAGCACGGTTTCCCAACCTTTTCTTAATCAAGGACCACTTTCATGTCATTCTTGGTAGCAGGGACAACTATGCATGTAGGTATAATAGAAATTAACTGTGATAATTAAACAGAAACTTCGCCTCACCATCCCCAGTAATAAAAATAAAATCGTTCGCGGACCATATTTAGGCTTCTGCGGACCACTGGTGGTCCGCGGACCACTGGTTGGGAACCACTGCCCTACAAAGAGGCTGACTTGTAAAAATCTCTCCTCCCTACAGAGATGCTAACAACATAAATAAATTGTAACAAGCGTATAAAAATTTCGACGTAGCTTGATGAGAACGTATGGCTTACTGGGCAGAGCGCCTGGTAGGTTTCCAGGAGGCGCGGGCTCGGATCCCGCTACGGTAATTTTTTTTACGTTTTCTAAATAAATATTTGTCTTTCCTAAGTGTGGAATAACACTTTAAAAATGTTAAAAATGTATTATAAACAGCACTACTATGATATAAGCGTGATTAAACAATGTAATTCCTGTACTAAGTCATTTTTAAAAAATCTACTGACGAGTTAAATTCCTTTACCGTGAAACACGTTTAAATCCTCACACATATATATTTTTTTAATTTTATAATCTTATCATTATGAGGCATTGCGTGTTGAGTGGCGGAACTCCACCTCCACCTTAGCGAGGAAATGAAAATATTAATAAATAATAATTTTCACATTCCGCCAAATGGGGCATTGTCGAACTCACAGCCGTCGCGCTGTCAATCAGACGTTTGTGCCACTGCACCATGACGGCCTCAATGTTTAATAATGTATGTATAGAAAAAAATCAAAAATATCAAAGATGAAAGAGATTTGTAATGCGATATCCTATAAACATATTTTTGTGTGTTCAGACATCAGTCCATCTAGCTCACTCACAACTCTCTTTCTGCCTGAGTCGGTTGACCGTATTTTATTTACATTTTATGTTCATAAAAAAAGATGTAATCATTAGGTACAATAAATCATATAGATATTAATCCAACGTCAGCATAATAACATGTTTTATATCGATAATGTTCATCCGCAGTGAGTAGGGGAGAGGGGGGCATATTCGAACGATTTTTAAACTTTGTGTCATATCTAAAAATTTTACAGTTTTTAACTTCTTTACTATTTCACAATGCTTAGTCAAACTATTGTGCCACACAATCGTAGCATCGTATGTAGAAAAATATATAAGGTAAAGGTGCAAATCAACTTTAGTAGCAGTAGTCAAATTTTCAAAGCTGCCCCCCTTGCGGGGTAGCTTTGAACATATATGGGGCAGTTTTGAACTATCATCGAATTCAATGAAATTAAAAGGCTTATCAAAATTTTTAAGTAACTTTATTAATAAACTTAACATTAGAAACGATGGAGATCAAATATCAGTACCATGTTAACTTAAAAAAATAATATACCTAGTTTAATATTGCGATTGTACTAGTACTAGTGTTAAATAACTTTAATATTATTAATAGGCTTTAAAAAACGAACAAACAAAAAAGTAGCTTTGGCTTCCTAAAAGTAATGAACATTATGGGATCAATCATAGAATAAATCTAATATTATGAAAATATTTTTTTAAAATAAACAGCTTACTACCCTAATTTGAACTTAAAAAAATTAAATTTAAAGGAAAACATAGATGTAATATGTGACGTAACCAACAACTGAAATTGGGGGAAGTAGTCTACGTAAGAAATAAAAATCAGCTTCACGTTTTATCCCGCACACAGCGCGGTATGCAGAGGGAACCTAGTGTTAAGACACCCCGTTCCCCACTTTCTGCCAAATTCTGGAGGCATTGCATGTTGAGTGGCAGAACTCAACTAAATAAATATAAATATATAATAAATTTAAGTAAATATTTCATCTCCTCGAGTGGAGATCGAGCCCACAACCAGTCGGTTTTACAGTCACACTTCGTGCCGGTGCGCCGTGACTGGCCTCAACTCAAGTAGTCTACGTAAGACTTTTGAAAAACTAACGTAGCACTTGTCCTCTTTCTCAAGAACGAAAAAAAAATACAAGCTTCTTTTTTATTATTCACAGATGATGAGACATTCGCTAAAACGAAGTCTCCAATATTTATTAAGTTGTAGTCTAACTCCATTTCGTAGTCTTCATAAGCACAGATTTCAGTATTTTCATTGTCTTCACAGTAAATTGTCACTTCCTCTTCTGATTCCAAATGCATTTTTGAGTCAGTTTCTTGTGAAGAAAAGTTAATTATAGTTTTGTTTTTCTTTCGCGGTATTTTTTACATATAATAATATTTAAAACTGCCCAAAAGGTGCCTCAGTGGTAATTAAAAAATTACAAACGTTTTTTTTTCAAGTAAATGTTTAAAAATTGTAGTGATTTCTAGTTTATTGCATGATATATGAAACATTCTAACTAAAAGAGGAAAAAATAAAACCATATACCTTGAATTGGATCCCTGCAATCCTTACGCGTTTATTTAAAAATGCATAAAATTTTACTCAAAATCAAACACTCCTCGTAACTCAACAACTGGTTCTCATATATCAGCGGTGACAAGAGACACGTGTGTAGATTAGTGCTGTCACTACTCAAAAAAAATCTACCAAAATTTCTTTTTAAAATAGCTCTGTTAACACATATTTTCAAAGGTGCCCCTGTTCAAAGCTACCCCCATCTCCCTACTGTTTAATCGATTTAAATGTCGTATTTAAAATTTTATTTGTATCATATCCTACAATACCACCAGAAGGAATACTTCATATTTTATTTCCAGCTGTACGCTTTATCTCGAATAAAGTGTCAAGATTGTATTCCGTTGTCCGCTTTCTGATTGAATCGAGAAAATAATACATCGGAACTTAACGCAGTGCTTTATTCCAAAAGTATGGTAACTAAAAAAAATATTATTTCCAGGTTAGGATTCATCATTGCAATCACATTCAGACGTTGTTCAAAAGCTACCGTGGCTTAATAAACAGCACAAGCGTGTGACTGTAAACATGATAGGTTGTGGGTTCAAATTCCACTCGAGAAAATAAAATATATTACTACTATATAAATATAGTATTTTAAATTCGTCGCTTTGGTAACGAGGCATTTGAGTTACGCCATTCAACACACAATGCCTTCCGATTTCTACGAAAAGAACGGAACGGAAGTATCATAATGGGAACGGAGTGTCTTAACTAATCTCTATATTTATTTGAAATAGAAGTCGTGTCATAAATTACTTCGTGCTAAAGATTTCTATTCGATTTCAATGTTGAATAAAAACATACTCTATAAAATCGTATAGGTATATTTTGTGTTTTTAAGGTTCGGTAAAATTAAAAACGGAACCCTTATACGCAAAATGTTTGTTGTCCTACAATCCTGAAATTGTTACGGAAATATCTGGTGGGCGAATCTGACTCGTACTTAACTGTTTTTTTTAAATAATCAAATTAAATCAGCTTCACGCTATGTACGTATCCCGCACGCTATGTGCGGATAGGCAGGCATAGGAGGATAGGCAGGGGGAACCAAGTGTTAAGGCACTCCGTTCTTCACTTCTCGCCGAATTCTGGAGGCTTTGCGTGTTGAGTGACGGAACTCAATGCCGTGAATGGCGGAACTCAACGGCGTGAAAATATTATTTTTAGCTTTATTTGACAGGTAACATATTGTTAATACATTTTAACAATAATGGAAGGAACGGTCAATACATCGGACGTTGAAGAATGCGTAGTGAACGGCGGATTGTCACTAACGCTTCGGTTATCCCGCTACGCTGGTATAGCACCGCTTCGCTTTGTGCCGCATCGAAACGGATATAAAATTTCTATATCTTATTATCATGCTATTTATAGTTATGTTTTGGTTACTGCTCTACGTAAGTTATTGTTAAATATAAACGAATAATGAAAATTGAGGCCAGTCGTGGCGCGGAGTCACTAGAGTGCGACTAAACGTGACAAGTTATGCGTTCGATTCCAATTGAGGAAATTAAATATTTAATATTTTAATTTTTTGTTCTGGCAACATAACGGCGTCGAACGTTAAATCCTCAGGATTCGGTGGAGAATAGGGAACGATAGTGTCTAATGAGAACAGAGTGACATAACACTAGACTCTCAGATTCCCTTTGCTCACAAAAAAAAGTTAGGACGGCTCTTATTTAGCCTAGTAAAACATTTAATATTTCTAAAACTATTAATATTTATATTCTAAAAGATTTTTTGACAGCTACTTTTTATGATAATTTAAAATTGGTTGAGTAAGAGAGAGTAGTTTGGCCAAAGGAGGCGATAATGCTCACTTAAATATGAGTACTTAAGTGTATACTTGAGTCACAAGTCCAAGGCACTGATCTGAGTTCGTCTATCCATGAAATCCTAAAGAGTATCCATCTCTTTAATAATTAATTTCATTTAAAAAGATAACGAGTCCTGTTGGGGCGCATGGCACCAACGTGCGATTGTAAACACGACTGGTTGTGGGTTCGATTCCCACTCGACGAAGTGAAATATTTAGTATTTTCGTTGAGTGTCTCCAAAATTCGGCGGAAGGTCAGACCGGAAGTGTTTTAAGGGGAATGGAGTGTCTTAACACTACGTTCCCAGGTCACCTTTACCTACTCCGCTACATGAGATACAGCGTGAGGCTAAACAAACATGAAATTGTTGGTAAATTAAAATTAATAATGCTATTTTATTTCTAGATATTATTGGTTGTACAGTGCTGCTTATGGAAGTCGTAAAGCAAATATATTTTATATCGTGGGAACAATTGTTTCATGTGTTATCAATTTTGGCAAAAGTTATTTTGTGCTCGAGGGGATCGTATTATGGGGTCCATCGGATGAAAAAAATGATTGCACATTTAAAACGTTTGGAAGAGGTCTATCACAATATCATTTTTTGTTATGTTATTTTTTAACGTTTCTTAAGGTTTAAAAGACGTGGCGTAGCGGTACAGTGTATAAAAGTAAACGCAATGGTTGTGAGTTTGACTTAAATTCGGCGAAACTAATTATATTTGCTTTCTTGGTCTGATAGCGAAACAAAATGCGGCGTAAAGTTTCGCCATCCAACACGCGAGGTCTCAAAATTAGACAGCTCGTAGAGTACAGTGTGTCTTAACACTGGGTTCGTTTTAGGGTACTGACTGAGGGTGGGGCGCGTACAGACTGTGAACTCTCTGGTCTCCCGAGATTAGGCAGCTATCTATGCATTGCACACACTACCAGACGATCAAAATTTTCATCAAAGCACATGCGGCTAGCTAATACAAGACCTAGGTATCGGCCAATGTACTGGCTAATTTGAACCTGGCAATTAACCACACGTATAAGCAAGTCAGGTGGTTCTTTGGTTCTTGTCAGGTTAGGAAACCAAAGCGTCTCAGTCTTTTGGGCTGCTACCTGTAGGCTTAGATCGCGGATCTTTGTGACGATTGAGATTTTTTGACTTTTTGAAACTGTGTCCAGTGGCAAGCACCAAAGTTTCATCAGCATAACAGATGATGTTAAAACCTTCAGGAAATTGAAATCGCAATACTGAAAAAAATGTATGCAAGGTTCCGCAACAACGGTCCTAATACAGATCCTTGAGGAACCCCACAGTGTACTTCTTTTTATACTCTACGCCCATCTTAGATTAGACACGTTATATATCTGGAACACAAGTAATCTCCTATTACCACCAGCAAATACAAGGGAGATTGACGGTACACCAATGCATTTTTAATTGCATTCCACTGGACTGCACTGAATTTAAAGCGTAAACTATATCTATTGCCAGTCGTGGCGCAGCAGCACGAAGTGTGACTGTAAAACCGACTGGTTGTGGGTTCGATCCCTACTCGAGGAGATGAAATATTTACTTAAATTAATATTTCCTTAGCTTACTTAGCTCTGGTGTCAAGGTTAAGCGCGGCGTTGAGTTCTGCCACTCAACACGCAATTTCTCCAGAATTCAGCAGAAAGTGGGGAACGGAGTTTCTTAACACTAGGTTTCATTTCATGACTGAGCCCAAACCTCTGTAAAGCCAGCTTCAGTGAATCTTACTCTTATCCTTTGCCTACCCTACTATTTGTGGGATACGAGTATATTGCGAAGTAAAAAAAAATATATAACAGTATTTGACCGCAAGTAAAAATTATAGATTTTAATATTATTTTGGTTATTTATTCGTTAGCTGGTTCGTTTTCTTGAGATTATATGATGTTTTTAATTTACGTTTCCTTTATAAGCGTAATAAAGAGTAAACATAATAAAAACTTTGAGGCCAGTCGTCGCGCAGGATCACAAGCGTACGATTGTGGACGCAATGGGATGAGGTGTGAATCTCACTCGAGCTCCCACCGCTACCCAAAGATAATTACTTAGAATTATCATTTGGCAAGAGAGCATGCTATTCATTAAATATGTTTAACATTTTTAAAATGTTATTCACTTAGAAAAGAAAAATACTTTTTTAGAATTAGTATAAAAAATTCAAATTAGCGTGATTTGAACCCGCGCCTCTTGAAAACCGTTCAAACCATTGACCACTCTATATAATTATATACAGAGTGGAAGCGTCTGCGTTCCTTTTACGGGCGCAAAATTTCAAATCTCAGCAGCTTAGACGTAGGTTTTTTCTTTCATTATACGATTTTTATCCATACTGTATTACGTGACACGCAGTTACAAGTAGATATTATTAGCGTAAACACCTATTACTAATACTACTAAACGTTGCCGATTTGCCATATTTCATTCACAAAAAACATACCAGAACGAGAAAGGGATATCTCTGGTTCTATTTTACGCAATTATCTATAAAAATACGGCCCGAGAAATAAGAGCACAAAAAATTGTGTTCTTATTTGATTTTAGTATGGTCCAACCTCAGCTAAAGAGCGGACATGCCAAAATGCCTCAGTGTCAAAATGCTCCATGGGGCACGCTATCAAAGGCCTTCTAACGTCCAATATTAATAACCTATCTCCAACGTCAATCTTAGATTGTTTCATATATCTATCCAATCTAGAGATTGGATTTTATGAAATTGAAATTACAATTTTAATACATACATATCCTGTTCCCGTAAAAGGAGCACAGACGCTTTCATCCTGTATATGGAAATAAAATCAATAACTTTTTAATATAATATGTAGGTACTTATTTCTAATCTGATTTATTTTTTTAGATTACAAATGTCGGAAGAGATAACATTAAAAAAACACAAAACACAGCAAGTACTAAAATATTCATATTTCACCTATGTGCTAAAGTAATAGTAGTCTTGAGCCAATTAAAATTGCATTGGAATGACCTAATGAACAGTATGTATTTATAATATTGAAGATAATAGATAATAAATAATTTATTTCAATACTTCTATAATATAAATAGATAATTTACTTCAATACTAGAGGCCGGTCGTGGCGCAGCGGTACGAGGTGTGACTGCAAAACCGACTGGTTGTGGATTCGATCCCCACTCGAGGAGATGAAATATTTACTTAAATTTATATTTCCATTTCTTCGCTCTGGTGTCGAGGTTAAGCGCGGCGTTGAGTTCTGCCACTCAACACGCAATGCCTCCAGAATCCGGCAGATAGTGGAGAACAGAGTGTCTTAACACTAGGTTCCCTCTGCCTACCCTGCTGTGTGCGGGATACAGCGTGAAGCTAATTTATTTTTTTTTTATTTCAATACTTATCATGAAACGGATCGATGTCTGTACCTACAAAATATAGTATGTATAAGCAAGTCGTTATTTTATAACATAATAGAATCAATAACAATGATTTTCAATTTATTTTATTTTAATTAATTTATTTTTACCGGACTACGGCGAAGCAAAAAGAAGGGTTATGATTTGGACCGGTACGTATGTATGTGGATATGGATGTTCATCTGTTCCGTTATGACTTCTAAACTAGTTATCATAATTGGGCTAATGGGGTGTCGTTAGAAGCCACTCGATAGTCCGCTGGTTATAGGCTATATGACGTAACGTTAAATTGACCACAGCGCCCCCTTGGGTACTTATAGTAAAGATCTAAAAAAAAAATCTTTACGGTGTCGTGTGTATCAAATGAAAGACCTTTCCTAGCACAATTCAAATATGAAAACATTATTAGCTGTTGGTCATGGCTTTGATTGCAATACCCTAATAATTGCAAGAATTTATAAATTCTTTACTTCTAAACTAGTTAAATACAATATTAAAATAAAAAACCATAACTGCTATATTAAGTCTGTTCTGTATAATAAGTTTACCTAACACGAATTCGTATAACTCCAGAATCAGTTATCTATCTATATAAAAGGACTTGTGCTGACTGAGGTAAGACGCACGCAGAGCCGTAACCGCCGTAGCCGGTAGAAACGTGAAATTTGGGCAGATGTTTATTTTTATATTCTGGACATCCACTAAGAAAGGATTTTGAAAAATTTCAACCCTAAAGAGATGAAATAGGGGTTGAAAGTTTGTATGGAAAAATCTTTAAATCACCACCATATATATATATATATATAAAAACTCGACTACATAATACGCTCTAATAAAATATTTTTTAACAAAAAGAAAAACCGACTTCAAACAACGAACTAAAAAGTAAAAAAATATTTTACATAATTTTATAAAAATAATTAAAAAGGAAAGGAGTGTCTTAACACTAGGTTCCCTCTACTTACAATGCTGTGTGCGGGATACTGCGTAAAGCTGATTTTATTTTATACATAAGATACTTTGTATCTGGTATATAATTAATATACATATATATTTTGTATTATATCTAATTCTTGTGAAAAATAAACGAAAGCAGGTAAAAAGCTAATTCATGTGATAAAACATTACATTTCAATTTATTTATTTTGATACTTTCAGAAAACAAAAGAAGCTAAAGTTTATTGTTCTTTTAAGATATTTTTTTTATTTTTCTGTTTTAGATCCGGTGAAAATATGCCTCTGGCCACTTCACTTAGAATCGATCACAATTCTTATATTACAAGCACAACTATTCTTTATGTTGTTAGAGATACAATCATCTTTAGATACGATTAAAAATAAAATGGAGGAAATGCTTTCTACAAATGCGATCGGTAATATGTAATTTTTTTAGTAATTTTTTTTTATTAAATTCTTCATAATAGATAAACTGATATTTATAATTAATATACTTATTATTATTATCCATTTTTCATTTTTATCTTCATACTGTATCCCACACAGTGAAAAGTTAGTGTATATTAATAATATATTTGGATCTGATCTCAAGGCCGCGCTTGGTCTTATCAGAACAAGTAAATGAAAATCATAAATTTTCCTGTGGGAATCGAAGCCCATACTTGTCGTGTTCACATTCATTAAGTGGTTCCCTCTACTTACCCTCTTACATGCGGAATATACCGCGACACAAAAAAAGAATATAAAATTATCTATATTTAAATATTAATACTTTTTTTAAATTTAACCTTCTTTTCTTTTCAGTAACACCTCCATCATCGATGTTTTTAGATAATATTCGTTCGTTGACGCGCGCGTACGTTACCGTATGTGATATAGTCTTTGAAGTTAGTAATGAGGATGGTATCATAATTTTGGTGGCGGTGTTTTATTTCATCACAAGAGTCGTCAATATTGGTTGTGCTATGGCATCCTCGTTGTTCATGTCTTCACAATGTAATATATTATTGCTACTTCCAATAACATAATCAAAAAGTTGATGATATACAGGGTGGAAGCGTCTGCGCTCCTTTTACAGGAACAGTATATAGGGTAAAATATTTCAAACCCACACCTAAATAAATTAATCAAGATATCTCAACAATTTCGACGTAGGTTTTTTTTATTTCACGATGTTTATTTAAACTGTACTTCGTGTGAAGCAGTTACGAATAGATACCAATAACGTAAATACCTACAACTACATAAATACCACTAAATGTAATGTAAATCTGCCGCTTTTGATTCTCAAAAAACATACTAGAACGAGAAAGGGATGCCTCTCGTTCTCGAGTCGTGGGTATTGGCGGCAAAGTTCAAAGTTGTTTAACCTTTAGTAGTATTTTTGTAGTAGTATGTGTTTGCGTTATTGGTATCTATGCGTAGTTACGCATGACGCAGTTGCGTCATATAAAATACAGGTATGGATAAACATCGTGAAATGATAAAAAAATCCCACGTCTTTTCTTCTATTATTCTTCTTCTACGTCGGTTTAGGTATCTTGATTATTTTTTTTAGGTATGAGTTTAAAATATTTTACCCTATATGCTGTTCCCGTAAAAGGAGCGCTGACGCTTCCATTGTATATTTTAGTATTGATTATTATTAGAATCATTATTTTTCAGATGCACACATTGTAACATTAGTTATTTGGTGCATCCTAAGCGGTATAGAGTTCTTGGCATTTATAGAATCACTCAACTATATTACAAATGAGGTATTTATTATAAACTTTTATTTGACTTGCCTTGATAGTGTGTGTGCGTTAGTATGTGAAATGGAACCGTCCGATGGAGCTCAATTCGGATTACGACTTCAGGTCTAATGACAATAAAATAATATAATTAATATCAATATCGTTGCAAATCCAAAATGGCCGCCGCAACATAATGGTGGATTACAAATTTTTGCTAAATCTACCTAACAAGGATCAAATACTTTGAAGGATTGATTTGGAAAATACAATATACCATGAAAAAAGAAAGAAAAGTTTATATTTAAAAAGATTGTTTAAATTTGATATTATACTATTAAAATGATTTAATTTGACAAGACACTCATTCACACATCCACATATACGAATGAGTTGAGTGGAGGAACTCAACATCGCGCTCTTTCTTGTCAAATTGAAAATAATTCATTCTTTCGAATGGAAAACGAATTCACAATAATGATGTTTATTAATATTACTCGTCTTGTACATGTTAGGCATGTCACATTCTAAATTGCCTTAATACAAGGTTCTCTCCAATATAGTTAAATAATTAAAATAAAATAAATAAAAATGTATTTTATTAAACAAAAAAAAAAACAGAAATTGGGATACAGCTTGAAGCTAAATAAAAATAATATAAAAACTGCTTCTGTCCGCAGGTAACTCATATTAAAGTAAGATTGAGTAAACTAATGCCTAAAGTTACACCTATTGGCCACCATATTCCTATTGAGTTGAATTTAATGTATAAGCAACTTAATTTAAACAAAATGACGATTTCTCCACTATCAATATTTACTGTGGAACGTACATTGACTATCAAGGTTTGTATAATTTTAATATAGAACAAATTGTATTAGAGTCTGTGTACGGGCGTGCAACTCTAAATGTGATAGTCATAGGTTCGATTCCCACTCGAGTGAATATTTAATCGTCGTGGCGCAGAGGTACAAATTTTGTGACTGTAATGGGTGTAGTTTCGACTCAGGATTATTAATTAATGATTAATATTTTCATTTTTTCGCTCTGGGACGCTCTGCCTCGAAAATTCGGCGAAAGGTGAGACACGGAGTGTTTTAACACTAGGTCTTCTTTCTCCTCGGCTATATGCGGGATACAGCTCGAAATTAAAAAAAAAATTTTTTGACTATTTACTAATTATATTTTTTTACAGATTTTGAGCGGAGTTGTTACGTATTTTTTCTTTGTAATACAAATAAAGTAGAATAGAATTCCAGTAGTGTCTTACAAATTTTAACAATTTAAATACGTTGACTGCGGCTAATGTCGAATCGGCTTGGTAATGGACTTCACAATGGTACCGCGCACTTTTCGTGTTCTTCCCCTGGTGCTGGAGCCGCCTACGTTTAACTGTATAACGTATATAAAGATAGAAGAAGAATATAATTTACTCGAATAATTAAAATATTTTTTTGAGTTCAAAGAGACGGAATACGTTTGACGTATCGAGCGTTTTGGATAGTTTGTTGTACACCGGTCCAAGCCCGATTTCGACCTCGATCCCAGCAGCTGATAATTTCTCTAACATAAGATCGCAGTGAACTTGTTCTAAAAATTTGAAAATTGAGTCAGACAAAATGCTTTTCGTCATCTTCACTGTCGTTTCAGCCATATAAATACAGAGTGTTTTTGTCATCACCGCTTTAAATGAAACCACAGTTTTAACAACTCTATAAAAACCTTATACAATTATAGCAAAAGAGATTTTTTCAAAAAAGAAAAAATGATTTTTTCAAACAAAATATTTAATAAAATTATCATTGAAAAATAAAATGCCATTTATCAAGAATGACGCATACAGACTAGGGGTCGCAATATCGGACCATTCAAGCAAAACCGGGATTTTCGATATCGACTTCGGAAAAATCCCGGGATCCCGGATTTTTCGATATTTTCGGGATTTGACAAAATTAGTCATTTTTCAAGCCTCTTCTTATACTCTATAGAGTTAAGTTAGGATGGTATTTTTAAGGAAGTAGTAAATTAATTTATATTTACTAAATAAATTTACAAAAGGAAATGCCGTTAAATTTTTGCCCTGCATATAAATTATAAATACATTAACCCAAATAATATGATAAAAATAACACATAAGACCTATTTGCTTATGTTGTAAAAATGTCTAATATTATGGCTGAATTTGGATTCTAAATCCACTTTTCCATCCAATTACGCTACTTAAAGCTAGGACTTTTGTTTTATTTTTCACGCTCTTGCAAAAGATCTGCAAGAGTGTGAAAAATAAAACAAAACACAAATATACAACGACACAGACGTGTATAACGATTAACGATTTGCAATAATGACACCTGGACCTTTTACCTTTTTCGAATGAGCAGTATGCTGTTGATCCTACTGACCTCTACAGCGTCACCGGGCTTTGGGAGGCCGAGCTACAAGAGCTCTGATCTTGGCTTGGTTACTATGTGGAAGGTGTGACAAATGAGAACACAGTGTCGCAAGGGCGTCTCCTTTGAGACTCAGACCGCGACTTGCGTACACCGTTTGTAGTGGAGGACTTTGCTTCGCTCGATCCGAGCTAGGCCTACTGGCATCAAGAGCCCTACGTTCTTGATGCTCTTTTGGGTTTTTAGTTGCGGGCACCTCTCGCGCCGAGGCGCTATTCGGCCACAGAAAAACTGGGACCTCGTCTCCACCGGCGGGGACGGTGTGTGTAACGTGTGTGGCTGTTAATATATCCCTGGGTCTACGGAGATCCCATGGGCGATGCTTGGCGTATGTGCACACGTTGACCACCAGAGGGTTCCGGTGGGAGTCGGCTTTATCGAAGTAACTACTGGAGAGTTTATGATAGTGCTCTTTAACTGAGTCTATTTGGATGTCTCTATGGAGATCTTTGTTACGCCTGTACCACGGCGCACCGGTGGCAATGCGTATGAAGATGCGGGTGCGGTTTTGTATGATTTGTAGTTTCCTAAGATCAATCTGTGCGAACACAACACTGGCGTAGGAGAAGATGAGTCTGACGCACGTTTTGTAGAGGCGGGCCTTATTTTTTAATGAGAGTTTGGGAGGGTACAGGTGGCCTAAGACAAATGCCGGTTTGTGGCGGACATAATTAATGTGGTTGGAGAAGGACAGTTTGCTGTCGATAATGACTCCTAGGTATTTGGCCCGTTTGGCCTCCGGGATTATTTTGCCTAACAGGCGGACATGTGGCATGTCGTCTGTTCTGCGAAGAGGAACGTAGACACAAGTACTTTTCTCGGGGTTGACCATAATGCGCCATTTAGTTAACCATTTACCTATTCGATTTATGGGTTTCTGGAGACGGTTGGCTATGCATATGAGACGCGGCCGGACTGCGAGTAGTGTTTGGGTTGTTGGGATGTCATGGGTGTACAGGTTGTACAAAAGCGGGAATAGGATGGAGCCTTCCAGCTCTAACCGGCCGACTGGATGATAGGGTTCCTTTGACCCTGTAGCGAAAGGAGTGGTTTGATAAATATTCCCGTATGATGTGCACGAGTCTATCTGGTACGCCAGCTTTTAATAGCTTGGAGATCAATCCATTGTGCCAGATTTTATCAAAAGCTTTTGCTATGTCTATGAAGTTTGCCGTCGAGGGCATCAGTTTGGCTCGGGTCAGCAGGAATTCCATGAGGCGGTGGACCTGGTGGATGCTGGAGTGCATGGCTCTAAGGCCGAATTGTTTGGGAGGGATGATGTCGTGTTAGAAGTATGCGTTCATATATCTTGCCCATTTTGCTGAGAAGGCGTATGGGGCGATAGCTGGATGGGGAGGGAGTGAGGTTTGTTAGGCTTGTGAGTTCCTATAACAATTGCCTCTTTCCATCGATCAGGGAATGAGCACTCTTTTAGTTGAGTTGTTTTGAGTTGATTGAGTTGTTCCAAAAGGAAGCATTGGCTTTCTAGGTTATCCGCTAGGCACTCAGTCTTTTCTAGGTCGTCTGAGGCTAGTGTTCCGGCATTAACGGCGGTAATTCGACTACGGTGTCGTTTTTAAAGGATTTAGTTAATTGCCAGAACGCTACCTGCAATGGAGTAAGCGCTGATAATGTATGATCCCAATTTTCATCTCTGAGGTCCTCGAACCGGGCTCGAACCTGTCTTGGGACTCCCCAGAGTTTGCGGTTTGCCTGCGACGGAAATGAGTTGTGCGCCCTAGTGGCGATGTTTTTCCGTCTATAAGCTTTCTAAGATCACGCGGGATCTTTAAATATCCTTCGGGATTAATAGTTATTTCCCTAGAACTCTCGAATGACACCTGAAACATCGACGGGCAAAAACAGCGTGCAACAACGACGTGGAACAAGGATGCCAAACAACGACGCGTAACGAGAAAGACGGTATTCGTGCGTTCGTTGGTCGGCCCGGTCAAGCACGGTTAATGTCGTAAAATTCCGGATTTTGAGGAAAACTTATCGCTTACTTTTACCGATGTATGTTATGTACCATTGTATATCTTAAAGAAGCTTGGATTTAATAGCAGGCACGTTTTAATTCGAATAACTAACTTTTAACTTTGTAAAATCGGAAAATATCGAAAATATCGAAAATCCCGGTTTTTTGTAAAATTAAAACCGGGATTTGTAAGACCTATATTTGGTCCTATTCCGGATATGCGACCCCTAATACAGACACAAACCTGTCAAAGCGATAACACCACACACGCTTTACTCACGAAATTGAGTCGTAGGTAATGGCGGCTAAACTAGAAGTAGAGACATCCCGTTCTAGTATATTTTTTGAGAATTAAAAACGGTAGGTCAGCAACGCTTAGTAGTATTTTTGTAGTAGTAGGTGTTTACGTTATTGGTATCAATTCGTACTTGCGTCACCGAAATGCAGTTTGGATACATCAACATCGTGAAATGAAAAATAAATCCTACCACTAAACTGTTGAGGTATCTTGATTATTTGCTTTAGGTATGGTTTTGAAACATTTTACCCTATATGTGTTTTACCCTGTACTCGTAAAAGGAGCGCAGACGCATCCCTGTGTGTGTGTCCATTAAATTAGTGTGACTATTTCAGTGTTTTATTAATTATTTTATACATTTATAAATTTACTTACGGTTTTTTAGTTTCACGCTGTATTCTGCGTATAGTAGGGTAGACATAGGGAACACAGTGTGAAGAAATTCAATTTCCTACACACTGCATGTAGAGTGGTGAAACTCAAAATGACACTTAAAATTAATATAAAAAAAGAGGAAATAATTTAAAAAATGTAATCTATGGGTAATAAAAAACAAATATATAAAGAAATTTTAAAATATATTTATATTATCATCCATTTTTATGTCTATATCTTTGTACTGCCCCTTCAAATGTTCCGCTTGGGTTAACAGAACCGCAGAAATTGTTTGTGTCTACATCACATTTAACACTGGACACCTCTAAATAGGGTTCTGTTACGGGCGCAGGATTTTCGGGTGGTGGTGCGCGACGTCCGCTCTCCTGTGACAGTACGGTAGTTATAGCACACAGCACGAAAAGGTACTTCAACATGCTGAAAATAATGTATATTAGTATCAGATCCATGAATAGGTCCTAGCTGTTTTGTTAAAGGCTGATATATAGGGTACTTGTACATAGGATAAGACACAGGAAAATTAGAGTAAAGACACTCCGTTCCCCACATACCGCCTAATCTGCATATTGTTTATTGAGTGACGTCGGGATCTAACCCACAATTCCTTCGGTACTCAATAATGACACTTATAACAATAAAGAACTTCAACATGCTGAAAATGAATATATAATATTAAGAATTAAACAAAACTGGATCATGTGGTTTGGCCACGTCGACTGAACGAGTGGTGGAAGAAGGGTAAAAAAGGTTTATGGAAATGAGTGGTACGAGGACCAAGGGACCTGAACCTGGCCAAGAACGCACTGTCACAACAATCGTGTTTTGGAGGCAGGTCACGTCAACAGCATGAGGACCTCACTAAGAGCATGTTTAAAGAGGTTGATGACAATTGACGGGGCAAAAGAACCTGTCTACGGTATATCTCGAATTCGACCGGAAAGTTTAGCTATCCTGTTATTAAAAATAAAAATAATGATTGCAAAGAATATTTGATATTTCACTACTTTTCCTATTCGAACCTCCTCATTCGAACAGAAGCTGCAAACTTTTTGTAGTCAATAAAATGGTAAGATGGTCTACTACCAGACTAAAAAGATCCAGATGCAAACAAGTTATAGCGTTTCAGTATTTTTTTCCTTAAATACAAGATAGTCAAAGTATACCTGGGAACCTTGTGTTAAGAGACTTCTGTTGCCCACTTTCAGTCTATTTCTTGTTACTAGAGTAAGGAAATGAAAATATTAAATATTTCATTCCTTCGAGTGGAAATCGAACCCACAACCTACAGTCGCACGCTTGTGTGCCCATACTCGGGCACTTATGATCCTGCGACACGATGACCATAGTAATAGTTTATAAGTACACAATAACATGTTAAAATGAAAATGTTATTAAACTATAAGTTATACTGACTTGATGGACGACGATGGCCGTTTGATTTATAATTTCAATTGTTTTTTTTTTTATATGAATAGGTACACAGTATATAAAGCATGTAATGTAAAAGAAATTGTTTTTAAAATTAGTAACATATTTTGTATTACGAAAAAATATATATCAGTAAATGCTCATTTTATGGTTCCGATGGCTTTTATGTTACACGCTTATTATAAATAAAACGTTCGAAATTTTGACATTATATTAAGATACTAGCAGCCCGCTCGTGGCTTTGCCCACTTATCATCTGTAATACTTTTATTATGCTATATTTACAAAGATATTCATAATTTTCTTTCACCCAACATTGTACGGAGAGAGAGTCGAGGGAGCCCCCATTCATAGCTGCGCAACTCTGCGGGACCGATACCCGCATCCACCGGACGAATTAAAACAGCCGGCCAGCATCAAGAACACGTCAAGAGAGGAACGAACAGGCAAAGAAATGCCCATCCTAGTCCTTCCACCTACGAAAGCTATCTCTAGCACCGATACGGATCTGACATCCTGTACCATATCAGCTATAGCTCCAAGCACCGCGTTTTCTGACGCGATTTAAGCATCTGACCTGGACCTGGTGGCTTAGGCTATGACCGTTGCCGTGTGATTCCGGCCTAGAATAGGATCATCCTGGTACTGGTGGTGACGTAAGAGGCGACTAAATTACGTGTGGTAGAGTCACGTCGCCAGCAATGGCAACGCGCATGGGCAGACTCGACCGGATCATTACCACCCCCGGCGTTTAAAACCGGCGTGAAGTATTGGCTTTATGCCACTGCGTTTCGCATCAGGTAATGCCGGACATGGCTGCCATCGCCGCATGGTGAAATGTGGCGAAGAGCATTTCGCACGAGCTTACCTGCAGCCTCGTGAAGAACCTGCAATCTGTGTAATCTATGGTAGTCCTCACTCTGCAAATCATTCCTCCTGCCCTGTGCCTCTTGCACAGTGCTTACAAAAATGACCAAACATCCACCGTCAACTACCCTCGTGGCATGACATCAACATGGTGGTAACGGAACTCCAGGCCTTCTCACTTATGGCCCTGGCAAATCCACCTACCGACATCAACGCCAGACAAGGAGGTACCAGAAAGAAGAAGAGGTCCTTCAAAAAGACAAAAAAGTTTGTAGGGGTATTGCACATTCGTTAATATTATTTATAAACGACAATTGTAAACACGCTATATCAGCGTCCTAAATTTATTCGCTACAAATACAACGCCGACGTAATGTACTCCGACGGGTGTACCCTGCCAGCTGCAGCCTGACGTGATGGACCCCACCGGGGACCTACTACGGTGAAAAAGACCATCGGAACGCCCTAAACAAGGACAGTATCGAGCACCACATTGAATAAGAACTGACTAATAGCCGAGCCCTCTAAAAATGTCTAATATTATGGCTGAATTTTGATTCTAAATCCACTTTTCCATCTAATTGCGCTACTTAAAGCTAGGACTTTTGTTTTATTTTTCACACTCCTGAAAAAAATCTGCAAGAGTGTGAAACGACACAGACGTGTATAACGATTAACGATTTGCAACAATGAAGTGCAATAATGACACCTGGAACATCGACGAGCAAGAACAGCATGCAAAACCTCATCGCTCACTTTTGCCGATGTATGTTATGTAATATGTATCATTGTATATCTTAAAGAAGCTTGGTTTTAATTGCAGGTACGTTTTAATTCGAATAACTAACTTTTAACTTTGTAAAATTCGAAAATATCGAAAATCCCGGTTTTTTGTAAAATTAAAACCGGGATTTTTAAGACCTATATTTGGTCCGATATCCCGGGATTTTTATCCCGGATTGCGACCTCTAGTCCCTGCACCACGAGTGTCCTTATCATGTTAAGTATCTACATACAGAAATCTACATAAAGATGAAATGATCCTTGTTTCTCAAAATGATGTCATGATATTGATAAATCTTTGCTGAATCACTTTTCTAAATAAACAGAACGTGACACTGCTTGTTTTATTATTCCCATAATTAAACCACTGCTGGAACATAACACACTTCGTTCCCCACGCACCGCCCAAATTTCCAGATAATGCATATTGATTAACGCAACTTCATGATGTGCTTCGTCGACCGTTCGACCGTTCGTTCCTCTGCCTATCTTACTGAGGGAGGCAGAGGAGGAAAGGGGGCAAAGCTAAAAAAGTTTTTTCGGTTTGGACAGATAAAGTACAACGTTAATTTCTGTCAATCAGCAGATAAATATCTCGAAAGAAGGCGGAAAATCAAGGATGGAGTGTGTTAACACTAAGTTAACTTATACTTTTTAATAAATAACTATAATTTGGAAAATAGCTTTTCAATATTTGATTTCAAGGTTTCTATTTTTATTTATAGAAAACGCCATCTAGTGTCATTTCCATTAACAACGACTTAGGTCCAGGTAACTTGTAGTTCGGATTACTGGTACTACATTTCCAAGATGCCGTTGTGGCGCAACGGCATATCGCCTAGCTGCCGCGTAAAAGCAGCGATCGTAGGTTCGCTTTTTACTCAGAAAAAAGTGAATCCGCCTGGTGACGCTGTCAAGACCAGTCCAGGTCCACAGCAATAAATCCAAGTCGAAAAAAAATCTGAATAACAATTTCTGAAACGACACTCATAATGCAATATCTCGGATAGTGTGACAGGGAGTGTCTTAATATTGGGTTCCTCTGCTTAGCTTGCAAATTTTTTTTATGGAAAAAAACAAGGCAAACGAGCGTATGGGTCACCTGATGGTCACTTACCATCAGGTGGTCACCGTCGCTCACGACGACCCCGAGTAACACCAAAGAAGCTACAGGTGCGTTGACGAGCTTTAAAAGAGGACATGCAGGATATAGCGTTAAGCTACATAATAAACCGACCAAGTACGAGTTCACGTTTGTTGTATGGTTAGTATTTATTTTATTCTGTTCATCAAGAGATCATCATCTGTGAATATTTCAATTGTCTACCTATCACGGTTCATGAGACAAACAGACAACGAAGACTTAGTAATACGGTTTTTCACTTTTTGTAGGGAACTCTAAAAATATTTTAAATGCAAACAACCAAATGAGTGGAATTTGAATCAGCAGCCATAACGTTTAATATTTTTATCCTGGTACTATTTTTGGTGGATACTTTATAATAATGAGAAAACTGAACTATAGAAAATATAGTTCAGTTTTCACTCCATTATTATCAGATCACTAGCTAGATTCTATATTTTCTACTATTCTTCATTTCTCTTAATGTAATATTATAAATAAGTAATATTGAATGACGAAATGGTTGTGTACTCGTATGCTACCAATATATTTTTTATTTTTTTTCTTACGTGGAGGAAAGTAAATAATTGACACAAAAACAGTCTTTTCCTACCCTGTCGTAGTTAGAAAAAATCCAAATATTCTAAGGAATAAAATAACCAGACGGCAGACCAATGAGGCCAGTCGTGGCGTAAGAGAACAAGCGTGTGACTGTAAACGTGACATATTGTGGATTAGGTTTCCACTCGAGCAAATTAAATATTTATTATTTTTATTTCCTCGCTCTGATAACTTTTGCCATACAATACGCAATGCAGCCAGAATTCGGCGGAGAGACGGGAAAGTGTCTTTATGGAAACGGAGTGTCTTAACACTATGTTTCCAGGTTCCCTCTTCCTACCCTTCTATGTGCCGGATACAGTGTGACGCTAAAACAAAAGAAAATAAAATAACATAGTATATTCAAATAATGAAGCCATTGTAGCGCATGGACACAAGCGTCTGACTGTAGACGTTGATTCCCACTTGGGGGATTGAATTACTATTTAATAATATTTTCACGGCGAAAGTGGGGAACGAAGTGTCTTAACGCTAATTTACCTCTGTCTACCCTGCTGTGTGCGGGATACAGCGTGAAGCTGATTATTATTTTGATTTCGTTGCTCTAATACGAAGGTAAAGCGACTCAGCGAGCCAACAAAACTTAAATAAAACTCACCTACCAAGAACTTTAATTATCAAGAGTATATATTTAGAATTCCCATATAAATATTTACAACCTTTCGAATTATATTAATTCTGTTACGGCCCCCATTTTTTGTAAAATTCACTATTCGATTCTGTTTAATAGATGAATAAATAATCGATAGTGAATAAATACTAACATCATTTGAAATAATAAAAAAAAACTATTGTTTTCTATATTTACGCCTTGAAGTAATAATGTAAAAAGTAAAGTATAAAACTGAGACCAGTGGTGGCGCAGTGGCACGAGGTGTGACTGTAAAACCGACTGGTTGTGGGTTCGATCCCCACTCGAGGAGATGAAATATTTACTTAAATTTATTTTTCGATTTCTTCGCTCTGGTGTCGAGGCTAAGCGCGGCGTTGAGTTCTGCCACTCAACATGCAATGCCTCCAGAATTCGGCAGAAAGTGGGGAACGGAGTGTCTTAACACTAGGTTCCCTCTGCCTACCCTGCTGTGTGCGGGATACAGCGTGAAGCTAATTTGATTTTTTAATTTTATTTAAAGTATAAAATAATCTTTATATAATATAAAAATAAATTATAAATTCAGGCCGTTTTGACGCAACGGCGTCTAAAAATTAACTATTTTCATTTCTTCGCATTGTTGAAAAGATAAAGCTTGACGTTCGGTTCTGCTACTCAACAAGCAGTGTCCCTCTAGAATTAGGCGGAAGGCAGAGAATGGAGACACTTCTGTTCCTCATTTTTCGAAATGAGATTTGAACCCAAACTCATCTACTTGTATTTATAGGACGGATTCACAAAGCTTTATTGTTAGCACACCCCTGATCTCAATTTTTTTAAACAAAATGACTTATAGTACCGGAAAAATAGTGAAAAGTTAAGCTACATGAACATGGGAGGAAAATTGAGAGGGAAGTTTTTTTTATACCTTCACATGTTACCCTGCACTAGCAAGGTACTCTGTTCCTATAAAAAACATTTTTGGTTCTCACGTTTCACCGAATTTTGGAAGCATTGCGTGCTTAGTGGCAGAACTCCGCACTTTGCGTCAAAGTCATTACGAGAGCGAAGGAATGCAAATATTAAATATTTAATTTCTTCAAACCCACAACCTGTCGCGCTTACAGTCGCACGTTTGTGCCCCTGAGCCACGATTGGCCTCAAAAATAAAAGTAAACTACTATTTTTCTCTTAACACTCCTTCTGCCTACTGTTCTTTGCGTGATACATGAGGTACACCAAATAGTCGTTGACATTGGATTAGAAAATTTCAATTTCAAAGTTTAATTTTCAAAGCACATATATTTTGACATTCATTGAAAGCAGCTTAAAATGAAATCCTAAGAGATACTTAGCTGTCAAACTTTATATGAAATATTTTATTCTGCTGATCAATAGGGAACTTCTGTCTCCATATATCATTTGTAAGAAAATATACCTTAACTTAGCTTCACGCTTTATCCCTAGCGGGGTAGTCAGAGAGAACGGAGTGCCAAACGCTACGGTGCGGTAAGAAAATATTTCATAGTAAAAGTACACAGTAAAATTACGAAGCCACAGTGGCTCAGTGGGATTGCACCCGACTATAAAAGCGATGATTGTAGATTCGATCCCTACTGGACTCGAGGGAATACGTTCCCAGATTCCCTCTGTCTACCCCGCTATGAGAGGTGTAAAGCAAAAAATATTATACATTATATATATCATATTTTTTGCTTTACACCTCTTACTATTGAGGCCAGCGGTGGCGCAGGGGCACTAAGTGTGACTGTAAAATCGACTGGTTGTGGGTTCGATCCCCACATCATCGAGGAATTGAAATATTTATTACCATTTATATTTTCATTTCTTCGCCCTGGTGTGGAGGCAAAACGTGCCGTTGAGTTTCGCCACTCAACTTGCAATGTTTCCAGAACTCGGCGGAAAGTGGGGAACAGAGTGGCTTATTACTAAGTTTACCCTGCTATGTGCGGGATACAGTGTGAAGCTGATTTTATATATACCTATATACTCGTATGATATGATTTTATATACATTTTTAACACAACAATAGCCCAATACACTAAATATCGCTCGCCAAAAAGCTATGAAACGCTACCTCAAGCTATTCTAAACTATAAAATAAGTTATCTGTGTAATCCATCCTTACCCCTCAAGTTAGGGCTGGAGGGGGTCGAGCCTCATACCGTGTAGAGCGCGCGAGCCGACCTCACGCTTCGCAATGCTATAGTGCTATCGAATATAACGAAAATGTCCAATTATCATCTACTGTTAGCCGTTTTTATCACTGTAAACCTGATTATGGGTAAGTAAAAACTTTTTTTTACTTAAAAAGGGGTAAATTTAGGTAAAATGTTGAGAACACCTGTAGTAGAGGCGTTTCGATGTATTGACGTTTCGCTAAGAGTTTTGTTTGTGTTGTCATTGTTGTATTAGAATAAATAAATAGATATTTATTTGATTGTTGTTAGGATTGTTTATAGGTATTTTTTTAATAAAAAAATGGACTAAGTCTATATAATTATATAATTTTGATTAAATTACGTATGACAAATTAAGTACAATTTATTTCATTATATATTTGGTGATCATATTGTGAAAGAGGCATAAATTAGATTTTATTTTTAATGTCTTACACGGGTTACTTATTTTTAATTTTATAATTTTAATTTATTGACATCATTCATTCATTAAATTTTAAAAAAATAATTAATGAAACGCTTTGAACATTTGGAGCACCCCTAATGTACAAAATAATGATGTTTAATCTATATTAAACCCTTTCATTAGAAAGAGACTGACTGACACTGTACAAACAAAACGAACTTAAACCGTTTAAATTTGATGTAGAGAATTCTCAAGACATTGCGCGTTGCGTGGCGAAATTTAACGCCGCACTTTGCCTTGTCACCAGAGCAAGGAAATGAAAATATTAAACATTTCATTCCCTCGAGTAAAAATCGAATCCAAAACCGTCGCGTTTACTAATCATAAGCGATACGTTTTTTTTACTGTGCTCTTATCTGTATTAATATTTATAAAGCTTATTAGGTAGAACTGTACTTTTTCTAATGGAAAAATATTTTTGTGTTAGTAATCTATTTATCGAGGAAGGCTTTGTTATATCACGATAATCTTTTTGATCTAATCCGTTGTTCTTTTCATTTTTTATTTTCAAACTGTATCCTACAAATAGCAGGGTAAGCAGGCGTAACCTAGTGTTAAGACACTTTGTTTCCACAGCTCGACGCATTGAGTGGAACTCAACGCCGTGCTTTGCCTTGTTTTTATTTCATTTCCCGAATATTATTAGAATCCACAACCGTCGCCAATTTTGTTGATCCGATGCGCTACGACGGTCCCAAAAACACAGCGGTTAAAGTAAATATAATATAATAATAAACGAACGGACGTAAGGTTTCCGTTTTTTCTTATGACTTACGAAACCACAAAATTCCAAGAAACTTACAGAACGGGGCCAACGGAACTTCACAAAAAATATGTATTTATTATTTTCATTTACTTCGTAATATAAATGCGAAAATGGAGTATAATACTTCAGAAAATTCTTTTAAACACAAAAATCACAGAGCGCCCAACGTTCGTCCCCAGCTATAAATGTAAAGAAAACGTCGATTGCCACCCTCGAAATGTCTTTATTAATATTATTACTTCAAATATAGCTGAAATGGACTCAATGTACTTTTTGAATTTATATTACCTACATTCTTGGGGCGACGGCATTGTGGTGCAATTGGAAAATGCTTAAATTCTTAGTAAATATTAGTAGATTCATATCGAAATTAGGGAATAATTTTCTTATTATTGTTTCTTATTATGTATATTAAGGTGGGCCTTGGGTTCGATTCCCACGCGAGGAAATGAAATATTTAATATTTTCTTTTCCTTGCTCTGGCAACGAGACGAAAGATAAAAGCTACGCCACTGAACACGCAATACCTCCAGAATTAGGAGGAAAGCGTGGAACGGAAGTGCCTCAATGTTAACTTAACACTAAATTAACAGGCAGATTTGTAGGTTTAACTGTTGATTTTCAGGTTCTCTTTGTCTACTCTATTATTTACGGGATGCAGCGTGAAACAAAAAAAAATATCTTATGTATTATGGCGGTGTTACTTGATGCGATTTTATGTATGATATAGTAGTAGATTCTACTGAGACAATCACAACACGCAATTTTCGTTACATTAAGGAAGATAACTGAAAACGGAGTATCTTGTTACTAGGTTCTCTATGACTACCCAGCTATATGTAGATTAAAGCGTAATTCTAAAAAAAATTATTGAATAGGCTAATTATAATATAGTGTTCAGACACTCTCTTTTTCCGAATATTTGAGGCATTACGTACAGAGCAGCGGAACGCTTAGTCGCCTCTTTCTTATTACTGGAACGATGAAATGAAAATAATTAATTACCCCGAATAGGAAACAAACCCACAACCCTCGTTATTACAGATTATTATCAAAAACAGGTAAATCTAAACTTATTTCAAAGCTACATTTAGAATTAATCATTCACAATCTGTTAAAACAGCAGTTGTTTATTTCTGTAATTTCACGTTTAGAGTTAACGCCATGTTTTATTCAGTGAAGTACTCTTTGGCAAGTTAAAATCTCCTTACAATGTTTTAAAGGATTTGTATTGTGTATAATTAGTTTTTACAATTTTACTTAGTTGAGTTTATGTAGTTTATTAAAAAAAAATCAGCTTCACGCTGTATCCCGCAAACAGCAGGGTATGCAGAGAGGAACCTAGTGTTAAGACACTCCGTTCCCCACTTTTCGCCGAATTCTGAAGGCATTGCGTGTTGAGTGGCGGAACTCAACGCCGCGCTTCACCTCGACACTAGAGCGAAGAAATTAAAATATAAATGTAAATAAATATTTCATTTCCCCGAGTGTGGATCGAACCCACAACCAGCCGATTTTACAGTCACACTTTGTGCCCCTGCGCCAGGACTAGCCTCTATGTAGTTTGACCAGAGATAAATTGGGGGTCATTCATATTAATGAGGCCGTCGTTTCGCAATATGGTAGCGTGACTGTGAATGGTTTTGGGTTCAATACAAAGATTCAAGATTAATATATTTTTTTTTGCGCTAGTAACAAAAAATGTTCGGCGTTTAGTTCCGTTACTCAAAATGCATTTTTTTTTTAATTTTGGGTGGAAAAAGGAGAATATAGTGTCTAACATTGATTACCTTCTTATCATATACACGTAAACAGATGATAATTCAACATAGAAATTTAAAGTGAAATTGTCATATTTGTTCTATTTAACTAGACAGATAAAATCAAACAATCATATCAAAAAAAACATATACTTACGTACAGTTTACAATATACATGTCAATTGTCGTATGAAAGAAGAACATGCGTACGCGTTTCCTACTAAGTTTATTGGCCGACTGAGGAAGTGTCGCATCGTTGTAATTTCATACATACAAATACTTTTATTTCACACGCTATTTTTACACGTTTATGCTAAATTTGTTTTTTTTTCTTCACGCTGCATCCCATATAGAGTAGTGGGAGGGTAGGTAGAGGGGGAGGGAGGGTAGGAGTGTTGTGACACTCCGTTGCCCGTGCACCGCCCAATTTTTGAGACGTTGCGTGTTGCGGATGCGAAACTTAACGCTGCATTGTTTTGTTAGCGGAACAAAGAAATGAAAATATATCATTCCATATACATTCCGACAAAATTTCCAAAAAATATAAACTCTATTATTTCGTACCAGAAGTATGTAAAAATGTGACTCAACTCACAATATCTCTAAAATTGAGTGGAAAATAGGAACCAGTAGGTTTTAAAAGCCGAAAAATATACTTAATAATTTATAATTGCGGGGGTTTAATCCATAATATAACTTCGTACAGATTATAACAACGAATTACTATAGATATAGATAAAATCAAGCGAAACTAACCAAAATCGTCTGAAACCCATTAAAACTAACTAAAACTGATTAAACTTAGTAATCTGCGAGGTCCGTTTATAGCACGCGATATCTTATCTAGAACAGCAAAAACATAGAAATGGTTGTGTAACTTAATAGTTACTTAAATAATTAAATATAAAAAAAATAGCTTCTTTTTTGCTAAGTTAACGCGCAAACTTGTGTCTTCTTGGGATTGAATTCAACCTAGTTCCTTTCCCCCATGAGGAAACATTCCCGAGGGATGCCTCAACTGAAGACACAAGTTTATTTCGGCACTAGGCGACGCTTTCCCGAGAAAGACTCGCGCGGCCGGAGTAAACAGCGTCCACTGTGCTATCAACTGCTTAGCAATGAATGCTAGAATCTTCTAACATGTGATTGATATGCGGAAGAAACAGTGAAGGGAATAGCACGCAGCCTTGAGGAACGCCAGCGTTCACGGGCATATGTTCGGAGCAAAAACCATCGACAGCGACCTTGATGCTGCCCAGCTACTGAGATAATGCTTGATGCACAGTTAGAAAACTGGCGATCCACTTGCATAAATTCTCCCATAGAAGCCATATGGAAGTTTCCCAAGGAGCGCCCCATGCCACACTCGATCAAAGGCCTTCGTCGTGTCCAAGCTACCTGCTAGGCTCTCTTGCTTTCAATAGCCACAGCCCAGCGTAGGGTTAGGTAAACTATAAGATCAGGGGTTGAGCGACCATGACGGAAGCCATATTCAAACAATCGGTGATCTTCTAGATAAACCCTCTTGGTTTATGGCTATTGATGTTGCTCTCCATGACTTTCGAGAATAGGGAGATGATAGCAATAGGCCTGTAGTTAAATGGATCGGAACCATCGCCTTTCTTCGGGATTAGATGTATAAGAGCGCTCTTTCATGAATCTGGGACTACGCCGACTCAGTAAGAGTACCGAAACAAACGCGGTAACACCGGTGTCAGCTCAGGAGCATTAAGGGAGAGATGCTATCTGGCCCGCTCGACTTGTGGATCTCTTTTGTCCTGTGGACCAAGTCTTCACACTGTATTCTGCAAACTTGAAAGCCTAGTGTTAAGACAGTTCGATTGGGGAAAAATTGTGTCAATTCGCTAGCTACCGTAGGTCTTCAAATTTATTAAAAATGTATTTGTCTATTTATCTATATATTTTGTTATTTATGAATTGTTGCGACAAATAAAAGTATAGGTAAAGATAAGACACGGTGTTGAGTTTCGTTCTCAACATGCAAAATTTATATAAAGGCGTTTCTGATATTCCCATGCACAAACGCACAGACAAACATACCAAAATCTTAAAAACATTTTTGTAGGTTTGGGTCTTCCATATACAGACAGCGATCACTTACATTTTGTTATATGTATAAGTATTATAGAAACTAAATAAGAAGCGTATATATAATAAGCTTATTTCACACACAAGTAGTGTCTTATGGGCGTAAGACGTTTTGCTAAATAAGGCATAATAAAGAAGAAACCGGTGACCTCCATACAAACTACTTCTAAGCACAATGTTCTGTGAAAATACCTTTTCAACCTCACTTAACCCTCACAAAGTTAGTAATAAAGTAAAAGCTTAGTATTATCCCTCGGGTACGGTCTCTTACAAATTTGCACACTAAAATATTAATAGCTATCGTATGTTAATTTGTAATAGAAGGAACATATAAGAAATTGACGTTGTAGTTGGGGGTTCGATTTTCATTTTATAACTCTCACGGTAGGGTGGATAGAGGTACCTACCTAGTGTCAAGACACTCCGTTGTCAAGACATTCAGTGCCATAATGCAAGACATTGTATGTTGAGTGGCGGTAGAGTTCCGTCACCGCGCTTAGTCTTACTATAATTGTGAAATAAGTTTTTCATACAGGCGTTGACACAACGACCATCATCCTGAAAGACACGGCGACTTGCCGACTAAAACATTTATTTATAGTATAATTAAATATAGAAGGGTTTTTATAAACATATATACAGATCCTTGATTAAATGTGAAGCAGTCGTGCTCATTAGTACAACTGCAAACATGACGGCTGTGGGTTCAATTCCCACACGGGGGAATGAATTATTAATTTTCTTTCATCACATATAGTACCAAGACAGTACGATGAGATCGGCCCCTTAACGTCTGTCGAATGTCTGGAAATTCTCATAAAGTAGGCAACGGAGTGATATAAGGCTAGGTAAGTGCCTACCCTGCTATATGCGGGATACAGCGTGAAGCTGAAAAAATATGTAATCAAAGTAGAAAAGAGAGTAAAATAACAAAGCCACTTTATGGGGCGTGCGTTGATTTACGGATGACCTATTTCATTATACATTATAAAAACCTATTACTTTTTCAATGTATTTTCGAGTAATATTCTCGTACATACATACATGTTTGGTTATTCTGTCGGTCTTTTTCAGTTTGAAGTTCTTGCAAATATTCCGTTGCCCATTTTTCGCCTAATTCAAGACGTTGCATGTTGCGTGGTGTAACTTAACGCCGCGGTTTACCTCACCGGAGTGAAACAATGATGAACATTTAAATACAATCAAAATCAAAAGTCAGAGGCTGTTCCCAGTGACCGCTAATGGAAATTCTTGAACTGACGCCTCTCAGATATGTTGTCTTATTGCTGTCTCTAATTAAACTAAATGTTCACACTCCGAAACTATAAAGTTTGAAACATTTAGATTCTGTTCCCTCAAGGAAATGATATATTAATTTTTATTATATATTCATTTTCTCGCTTTATTAACGAGGCCAAACGCGGCATTAAGTTCCACCAGTTAAAGTGTCGCAATGTCTTCAGAATTCGCGGAAAATGAGAAACGAAAGTGCCTTAACACTATGTCCTCTGCTTATTCCACTATGTGCAGCATACAACGTGACGCTAAAAAAGAGTAATAATTTAGACCATGGTACAATATAAAGCGCGACGCTGATTTCTTCCACTGAACATGTAATGTCTTGAAAATTGGGCGGCAAATGAGGAATGGATAAATAGCTGGGAAATTAGTGTTAGGTCACTCCTATTCTTTTAAGAAACTTTTGTTTCCTACTTTCTGGGAGCATTGCGCGTTGAGTGCCGAAAATCTACGCCGCGCTTAGAAACCGAGGAATTGAAAATATGAAATATTTAATTTCCTCGAGTGGGAATCGAACCATCAACCTGTCACGTTTACAGCTACTGGCCTCAAATCTAATACCTGCTTTGTGGAGCTAAAAAATAAAAAATCTTCAAAACATATATTCCTATACTTATAAATAAATACGCCAAATACCTTTGTAACAAAGGTAACTACAGTACGGTTCAATCAAATAAGTCGTCGATATTGGAATTTTGTTCCATTCAATACGGTACATATGGGATATGGAACGTTACATGAGATGTCTTCATGTCCCTAGTCTGTATTGGTTGTATGTATGTTTATGTAATATTTTGCTACATATACATACATACATTATATGTATAGCATATTGGATTTGATTGGATTATTAGATAAATGTTAGTTAAATGAGATCTTGGTAGGACAGAAACAGAGTGTGATTGTAGACGTGGTAGTTGTGAATGCGTGGAATTAATTATTTTCATTTCCCCGTTCTGATAAGATAAAGTGCGGTGTTTAGTTGCGCCGCTGAGGGCGGAAAGTGAGTGTCTTACCACTAATTCTCTGCTTTCGTGCGTGACCACTGACTCGCTCACTGAGGCTTCTGTACTAGTTTTAAGATTGTATCCATACAATATATGACTCTACCGATACTCAGTGCCTGACAGGTAACGCACACCTAAAAACAGACAGCCTCAAACGCTGAAATTTGACATACAGTTTTTTTTGAATTCCCTAAATATAGTTTACGGTATAAAGATAGAGGAGCACTAAGAAATAATCCATCCATCCATTCCATTTGTGAAAACAAAAAAGGTGAATTTACATGTACGAAACAGCATCATCAACACTTTATCTTAATAAATTTGAACCCGCAACTATTGCATAATTGATGAACCAGTGAAAAGAGACCACTAATATACAGATGTTTTAAAAAATATCTTCATTTTTAAAAATATGTTTATAGACAGAAAGAATTTAGTGTTAAGATACTCCGTCCTTCGTTTTTTTTGCCGAATTTAATACATTACTATTTTTTTTATAGTTCGAATAGTGTTTACTTCAAAAATATGGTTTTAATTAAAATCTAAATTGATTATATCATTCCAATTTTACTGTTATTTATTAAAGCTGCAATATCACTTTGAAATGAACAGTGTTTTTTTTAGATCCATACTGTTATATACAGGCAAAGTTTGATTCGTAAATTAATAGATGAAATATTCTCACTAGTCAAAATATAAGGTATTTTTCAGTTATTTCGAATGTGTCTTTTGGAGCTTGATAATCTTCTAGTTTCTTTTTTAGCGTCACTCGTTATCCCGAATTTAACAGGAAGAACCCAGGTTCAAGACTTTTAATTTAAGACATTACGTACTGTATAGCGGAACTAAACGCCACGCAATATCTTACTGGGGCGAAATAGAACACACAATTATCACGCAAATGTACATGGGCGGGTTTTTTATAGTATAAAATTGAATTACTTTGTCTAGTCTGCAAATGTGTAAGAAAAAAATTAAAATACTAACATTATTCTTCTACATTTCATTCTATCTATATGGCCCGAAGAGCAACTGCCATTTTACTCTGAAATCACTCAAATATTCCATCTATAATAACTTTGTGGTTAGAACGGCTATTAAAATTGTACAGGTCTTTGAATGTCTCTAGCAAGTTCTACTAATTTTAGGTCGATATTTTCAACAAATTTTAAAGGCAGAACACATTCTCGTCTTGCACATAGTAAACAAGTTTTATGTTATTATTAGGTGTTGAGTTACGGTACTCATCGCCACGCTTTTCTTTTGTTATTAAAGCAAAAAATATATATTTTTTCGAGACTATGCCTTGAAAAAATTAAACAGCTATTAGTTTCAGAAACCAACAATATATAAGAGATTCTCATAAAACTATGAATTTGAGCTGAAAAACTTATCTCTATATATAATAAGACAGTAAAAATATTTTGTCTGTACATTTAGTAATTTTGACTGAAATGGATAGAGGGACACTTAAAAAGACTAATAGAAGGCAAAAAGATTTTTTTTGAATTTCTTGTCTGTCTGTCTGTCTGTCTGTCTGTCTGTCTGTCTGTCTGT
>JAATLQ010036517.1:0-39558 GCA_013421005.1 Heliconius erato x Heliconius himera | reverse complement strand
ATTTTATATATTTATATATATATATATATATATATATATATATATATATATATATATATATATATATATATGTATGTATATAACAAGTATATTAAAAAGGAAGGGAAGACATTTCAACAAACTGAAAACGCTTATATATTTACAGACTTAGGTATCTAGGTTACCATAAAAAGTTGAGCATAGCACATAAACAATCGAGACAGCCTTTCGTGTACATATATAATATCTTAAAATTGTGCTTTTACAAGAAGAATAATATTATAATCAAAATATATCGCCATTTAGGTAATGCCACTGATTCACACTAAATTAGTAGACAAAAAAAAAAACTAAATTCAACAGTTGAATTTAGTTTAGTTTCGGTTAGTTAAGTTTTAATTAGTATAATTTGATTATTGAAATATATTTTTTCCATATAGCCAGTAGTAACGTCAGTGGCATTAGCTAATCGATACGAAACAACCGTATTCTCTTACATCTATAACATGAACAACATCGCACGTCAACCCTCAATACAACCAGAGGTTTAGGGCAAAACTACTAGAATTTTGAGCTTATAATATTTTTTCAATTTTATCTAAAATTTCAACATGAGTAAGATTATTTTAAATAGATTAAAAATCTACATCAGTTGCTTGTTGATATTATCATAAGATTAATACGTGGATATAATGGGGACGTTGACATAATGGGGGCGTTGTAGCGTCTTTGAGGCGTCATATATTTTTTGATTTGGAAATAATACAAAATCAAGAAAACTTGAGAAGTAACGTCCAAACGTTAATATCAAACAAATCTCTGAACTTATTTTGCCTTAAATGTTTATTGAGAATAACAAGAATGTCGTCCCATTAAAGCCAACGTCCCCATCACGTGATTTTGCTTAGGTAATAATATTTTCTTAATAACCGAGGAAATATTTAAAACTTTCTATTTCTATTTTACATTGTTTGTTAGTCTGCGTGTGTCAGTCACAGCCTCATCATAATATATTTATAACACTACATTTTTTTTTATATATATATAGGCATATTTCTAAAACATGATTTTGAATTATATAATAATTTCATAAACAATATTTCAACAACATTTATTTGGAATGTAAGAGAAGCAATCGTAACTAAACAATAAACTGAGGAACTCTAAAGTACAATACAATAGATTCAAATATATCTGGTAGTTAATTTTATCTTTCCTCAATTATAAATTATAATTAAATAAACTTTTAATTTATATAATATTGTAAATTATTTTTTTCATAGCTTCACGCTGCATCCTACGCATATAGCAGAGTAGGCAGAGGGAACCTGGGAACCTAGTGTAACACTTCGTTCCCATTACTTTACATTTCTCACTTTCTGCTAATTCTCGAAGCATTACATGTTGAGTGGCGCAACTCAACGCCACGCTTTGTCTCGTAACCAGACCGATAAAATAAAAATGAAATAGATACATAAATAAATAAATCAGTTTCACACAGCAGGGTAGGCAGAGAGAACATAGTGTTAAGACACTCAGTTCCCCACTTTCTCCGTCTTTAGTCCGCCTAGTTTTGGAGACATTGCGTGTTGAGTCAATTTCACTTTTAATAAAAAAAGAAATCCCGACAAACTTTAAAATGCATATTTTAAACATTTTTTAAAGTGTTATTCTACACTTAGGAAAGAAAAATATTTATTTACAAAACGTATAAAAATTCTAACGTAGCAGGATTCGAACCTGCGCCTCCTGGAAGCCGACCACGAGCTCTGACCACTAAGCCATACGTTCTTATCAAGCTACGTCGAAATTTTAATACGCTTGTTACAACTTATTTAAGTTGTTCGCTTTGTTCAAATTTTTATACGTTTTCTAAATAACTATTCTATAATGAATGGTGAGTTAAATATATATAAAAACATGTTTAATTACGATTGCCATGGAATTTTTCATATAAGTGATTATTTCTAAACTACAAACATTTGTGTATAGGCTCCTATCAACAATAACACTAACATTAAACGACTTAGAAAAGGACGTAGAAAAGACTTAGACGTTTACTCTCACTTGAAATCACTTTAGGTTACTTTAAATAAGTATGGTTGAGAAATACCTATATTGAAATAAAACTATTTTTTAGGAAAAAATGCTAATATTTTCAGTTTTATTCTGAATTTCTTACGAAACTGCTGAGCAGATTTGGGTGACGTTTGGCACAGTGGTGATTTAAAAGATATTAAAATAATAATTTTATATACAATATATTTAGACTCAATAAATAACATAGCTTAGACGATTAAATTATATATAATATAATAAAAATTCAAATCTAGTAATATACAGGATGGAAGAGGCAGCGCTCCTTTTACGGAAACAGCATATAGGGTAAAATATTTCAAACACAGGGTACCTAGGGTAAAATTTTTCATTTTTGGGAATTTATTTTTTTCTTATTTATATTAGGCTTTTATAGAGTAGTTAAAACTGTGGATTCATTTAAAGTGGTGCTTACACTCCACTCTGTATAATTTCTTTCTGAGCCTAACTTTTAACATTACCTATACATTTAACCTATAAATTTAATGCTTAAAAAAAATGATTAATTTTCCAGTATATGTTTGAGTAAAAATAGTTTTATTTCAATCGACAATATGTTAATATTATGAATATCTATATCTACTTATAGATACTATGTAAAATTTCGACGACAAATAATACATTTACTTATTACTATTATACATTAACTTTAAATAGATGACATAAGATAAATAACTAATCTAATAATACAGTTTGAAAAAAAATATATATATTTATTTAATCTTCATTAAAGATAAATCAAGTTGATAAAATTTATTCTATAACAGTTTTAAAAATTAAATTCAGAAAAAAACATATTATAGTCATCTATCGATAAATTACTAAATAACTACATTTGTCTTTAAATAATTCTAATATTTTATCATATTTTCCGTTGATATGTATGTTCTATTTTATTATTTCTGTATATTGCGCTTGTACAAAACCAATAAAAACTAAAATGATCAATTGGTAGTCTCATAATTTGCATTATTATTCTATTATCTGTATCGTTTTATTATCAGAATAAAACACATATTTGTATTACTATTGTAAAATAAAAAAATAAAGTTAATTTCTTAAAGAAATATTCTCAGAGGTATGTATATTACGATAAATTCATATATGAAAGGAAGTTTCTGTTATATTATATACATTTGTATTAAATATCCAAGATATATAGCAGAATTGTATTACGTTGCAGATTTAGCTTAGTAAGATAATGTGCGTCCATCGGTAGGCCCGTTCAGGCTCAGGTTCAGGTTGCATAAAGGAAAACCGAAATTATGACCTACTTTTCTTATACCCTATTCTCAAATACCTAAATAGCCGAAGATACCATTACTTCGTATTAATATGAAATATTCAATAATATTTATTCTATTATTTTAATTTTAATACTTCTCGAAGAAATTATTAACGATAGAAAGTCTATTAAGTTCATAATTGTTCATAAATTGACGTTGAGCAAAGATGTGAGGCATAGACAATATTTTGATTTTAATATAGATAAAATAGTTGCTGATGCCATTAAGAAGCATTTTATTAATAACACTTACTTTATATAAGTAACAGTGTATAATATTTTTATTTTTTTTTATAATTTCATTTACAAATTTCTTATTTTGTTTTAAATTAATTAATAACTATTTTAAAATAAACCTATATATGTAAAAGAAATTTGAAAATATAATACTGGTTTAAATAATACTGTACGTTTTCTTTTTTAAAAAACATAAATACGAACAACTAAATATCGATCGAGAAGAAAAATGTAACTTCATAATTATTATGTTTAAGCATGTTTGTATTTCGATATTATTTTTTAAAAAGGAACAAAATCATAAATTAATTTAATGAATCTAAACGTACAATATAATTATTTCCATTGACCCCACGTGACGAGGCGCTCACCGGTCGGCGCGCAGGGGCGCGAGGGGCGCGAGCGCGGCGAGCGAGGCGCGGCGGCGGCGCTGCGCGGCGGGCGAGGCGGGCTCGGCGGACGTGTGCAGCCCCGCCGCGCCCGTGGAGCCCCGCGGCGCGCGCGGCTCCAGCTCCAGCGACAGCGTGTACTGCCGCTCCTCCGGGATCACCAGCGACCGGTCCAGCAGGAAGTCGCACACCTGCCATCGAGTTCGGTTCCCATTTAAAGTCATTTCAACTTATTAAACAAAATGCAGCACTCATTTTTGCTGTCATGCTATAAACAAACGTTTACCTTAGGAATATGATCAATCTTGTATGGAGTTTGCTGGAAGTTTCTAATCTCTCGAATCACGTGCGCTATCTACAAAAAATATTTTCCCACTTATTAGTATAAAAAAATATTATAAGAAATGTTCGTTTTATAAATATTTACTCACCATCCTCATCTTGGAGAAATTAAGAAGTCCATCTGGTGTATGATTCGAAGTACCTTCTTCTATGAAGGACAGGTCCGACAAATACATGCCTAAGTAAGGGATGCAAGGAGGATCGCACCTGTTTAAAAATATTTCATAAAGCTATAATAATAATATTTACAAAAGAAAGAAATTTAATATTTTACTTAAAGTTGTTTTTCAGCATATTAATTAAATTGAAATTATGATTTGCACAAAGTGCTTAAGAAACATACCATAATGTTTCACAAAATCTAACTTAGAAATTTCATTTTTGAATAGATAAATAACTCTTGAAAATATTGCTCTACAAATAATTTTACACTTAAGACAAATTGCTATCGCTGTATATCATAAAAGATAATAACGAAATACTTACCGATGTAAGGCGTCTCGTAGAACCCGAAATCTGCACTCGGACGATGTGAGTGTCTGCATCTTTTCAATTGTTTGTTTACTCTGTAATATAATAAAGTCGATAATTATTTTTTTAGCTTGACGTAGTATTCCGCATACAGCAGGGAGAGCCTAGTAACCCTTCACATTAAGACTTTCGTTCTCCACTTTCCGCAGAATTCTTGAGGCTTCTTCAATTCTTCATTGCATGTTGAGTACCAGAAATAAAAATATTAAATATTTCACTGTCTCGAGAGGGAATCCAACCTAAAACTGTTTACAGTCGCACACTTGTGCTCCTGCGCCACAACGTCTTAACGACTCCATTAGCCAATTTGAGTTGATAAAATAATCTTCCCTTTTTATCTATATATATTTGAGCGTATCGTCCATTCCCAACGCCTATATATAACGCCAACGCCTATACGCCTACCTATACAAGCATAACATTCTCACTGAGTATTAGTCTGGTTTTTGCAAAGGCCATAGCACTGTTACTGCTCTTATCAAGATATGTGACGATTTACGCTCCAATGTGGACAGCAAAGAACTGAGCATTCTTGCTCCGTTGGATTTTAGTAATGCATTTAATACGCTTGATTTCAAACTCTTATTGGTCATCAATGTGTACGTGTCTTTAATAAATTTTCTTCCGTTCATCTCCTACTGATGTGCCGTAAGGCAATGTAGAGAACATTGCCTTTATTATTCTCCATATTTATTAATACGATCAACCAATCTCTTTCATCCTTTTTCGTCAACGTCGTATGCAGATGACTTACAAATTTACGTTTCTGCTCTGCCTCGAGATATTGATGAAGCTATTGCTAAACTTAAATGAATTTGCATAAAATTTGTACGTGGTGCGAATTCTATGGTCCTATGCACTTTGATAGTCCTATTCTTACATACAGCAATTCTGTCCAGAATCTTGGTCTCCTAATTGATAATTTATTTTCCTGGCCGTTAGCCCATGACCTTATACTTCTTATGTTGGACTATACGGACAGCTGTTACCCGGATGTTACTTAGGATCAGCTAAATAAGCTGGAATGGCTACAAAACATTTTTAGATTACGTAAGTTTGAACATGTCTCAAAATACCGCACGAATCTCAAATGGCTTACTATTAGACACCGCCGCAATTTGCATATCCTTTCTCTCCTTTATTCCATAATTTATAATCATCTAAACTGACTGTCAGTCCTTCCTATCTAAAAACCTCATTTTTCGGGCGCTGATACAACCTCTCTTCAACCTTCCATCTAGATTTGACAATCGACTAATGTTGCCAACTGCTCACACGCGCTTTTATGGTGAATCCCTTTCTGAGAAAGCGGTAAAACTCTGGAATATGATTCCATCAGACATTCGTCCTTCCAAATCCCTACATATATTCAAAAGTCGTCTAACTTATAATTTTCTTGCTTTACAATAATTATTTATTTAATTATTTACTAGCAATATAGTATGTATATATGCATGCATGTGCCTGAATGTATTATTATTTATTTATAAGGTAATTATTATTATTTTTTTTAACATTTTAAATTTGTACTAGCCCATATCTCTTAAGACTAATTACTTTCTTCAAAAGTTGTCTGTAAGAGATTGCTATCAGAAATAAGACCTTATTTGCATGCTCTGGATTTATTTTATTTTATTTATTTTAATATTGTTCTTTATTTTTCTCTGTAACAGCTTTGTGTCTAATAAAGTTTTCTATCTATCTATCTATTTGGAACATCAGAACAACTTGAACTTTTACCACATATCTTCTTCTAATTTTCTATCTATAACATATTTTAAATCATATACCTAATTGCCAAACTTAATGTAGGTCTACAACAATACATATGAAAAAAAAAAAGATTACTGTCTTAGACACTTTCTCCCAAGTCTTCTTAAGGCGGTAGACGGAGGTGTTGGACAGCGCGGCGCACACTTGCAGCACGCCGTTGAAGTTATGCAAGCAGCGCGCTATGTCCGCGACCGCCGCCCACTTCTCTATGGCTGCCACGCGACCTGCAGTTATATGATGTCTTGAAATTATATCATTATGTGGGTAAATATAGAGGTCAGTCGTGACGCAGGGGCACAAAGTGTGACTGTAAAACCGACTGGTTGTGGATTCGATCACCACTCGAGGAGATGAAATATTTACTTAAATTTATATTTCCATTTTTTCGCTCTGGTGACGAACAAAACGCGGCGTTGTGCATGTCCATCTCTCAACAAGCAATACCTCCAAAATTCGGCGGAAAGTGAAAAACGGAAGTGTCTTTACAAGAATGATTCCATTCTCCTCGGGAACGATTCCATCCACCTTAACACTAGATTCTCAGGTTCCCTCTGTCTACCCTGCTATTTGCGCGGTACAACTTAAAGCTAAAAAATAATATAGTAAAATCATACCAGTCAAAGTATATTTCCTCAATATCTCAGATATAACAAGATTTGAGATATGATTGAAGTGCGCCGTCATCATCAGTATGTGAGGCGCGCGCTCCGCCTTGTCCGCCTTCGTCCACGCCTGCCCCAGGAACTCTCTATGCAAAACACTTTAACATGGATATTCATATCATTTATAATTTATTTATTTTGCCTTTCTTATATTAAGAAGCTGTTTCATACTCAAAATTTTGAACTTGAAATATTATTTAATAGCGATATTTTATTTGAACCAGATTGGTTTGATTCTGCGGTGATAGTCACAAAATAATCTACCAGTGTCACGTATCGTAGAAAAAAACACAAATGATATGAAGTAGTGATTTTTGTAGAAAATTGATTTTATTAGAAGAAGATTTTATAGAAGACATTGATTTTATTATAAGTATTTAACATTTTTGCGTCCGTACTTCTGACGTTGACAATGAGTTCATTATATCATTTGTTTATTTAATTTCCATTACTTCATATAAGTAAGCTTAATCAGAAATATTTTATTTATTTCCATATATTAATCACGTATAAATTATTTTAGTAATGTTTTTGTCGTTAATATGTATTATAATTTTAAAATATAACTTACTCGCTATGTATGGCACTAAATATTTGATAGTCCAAATATGTCATCTGTTCGGCGATTTCAAGAGCTGATAGAGTTTCCACACTTTCATTTGTTGGTATCTGAAAATGATGAAACGATTGAATCATTAAGCAACATTTAATTTGTTCTGTAGAGGCCCGTCATGGATGGAACCTAATGAGAATCTAGTATCAGATACCGGAAAATATTACTGTACTTTGTTTAAATAGACCAAAGAACTAAATTATAAATTATATCCCTAAGTATGAATTATCATTAATAATTTGTTTAGATAACAAGATATAAAACACCATAAATACATCGCAAAAATCAAAGGTACTATTGAGAAATAAACATCTTAACTTACTCTTGGCGGTACAAACAAGGCCTCCAAGTCCACATTTGTGTCTGGTGCTCTCTCTAACAAACGCATTAGCTGTATCGCAGATTTGTGCTCCACAGGTAACAAGCCTGGACTCGCTTCAATTTCCTTTAAGAAGTCCATAGTAAGCCCCCTGAGGCGGTCGTCTGACCAGAAGTCCGATGAATGTTTGGAGACCCAATGCCTGTGTAGGGAAGTAACAGTATTACCAGACAGATTTACGAAATAGAATTATCACATATTTATATATTTATTCATCTAACTATTAGTAGAGTATGTTTTTTTTTTATTCTCTTTATTTATTCTATTTCTCTTTATTCTATAAGAAATAATTTTTAAGTAATTTATACATCAATGTTCTTGCGTTTTTTATGGTAAGTGTTGCCTGGAAGACATCACATTTGATGATAAGGCCGTCTTTTTTTTTATTATATTTTTCTTATGTTATTATAATAAATAGTTATAATAGTATTATAATAAGTAAATAAGATAATACTAACTCTTTATTTGTTTACTCACACGCTGATAGAAAGAATCTGAGGAAAAGGTCATTTTGCCTATTAAGAAGATATTGAGCTTTAACCAGCCAAAACGTTCGATAAATAGGCCACTAAATGAACATGAAATTTATCATTTATAATCATATATCGGATATAAAGTTGAGGCCAGTCGTGGCGCAGCAGCACGTGGTGTAAACCGACTGGTTGTGGGTTCGATCCCCACTCGAGGAGATGAAATATTTAATTAAATTTATATTTCCATTTCTTCGCTCTGGTATCGAGGTTAAGCGCGGCGTTGAGTTCTGCCACTCAACACACAATGCCTCCAGAATTCGGCAGAAAGTGGGGAACGGAGTGTCTTAACACTAGGTTCCCTCTGCCTAACTTGCTGTGGGCGGGATACAGCGTGCAGCTGATTTACCACGGTAAAGTTCAAATTAAGTAACCTTAAAACATTCAGCACTCTCATTGTAGCAGCGGTTGATATCACTGAATCCCGCCTGTCTTTTGGTGGTGAAGAAGCCGGAGGAGATCGTGGGTTCGATGATGCAGATGTAGCTACTGCGAATGCAGCAGCTGCGGTGGATGTACTGCTCCTATATAACATACAATCATGTAGGTTTACATATTTGAAAGTTTAGATATTTTTGACATGGACGAGAAATCCTTACTTATAAGTATAAAAGTATCAAAATAAATAACACCTGAAAAAGATGCAGTGTGAAAGTATAGAAATGTGAAGACGACATAGGAAAATGCTAAACATGCGATAAGATCGGATACGACTAAGGAATCAGATAAAAAGAAGTTAAAATAGAAAGTAAAAGGAAATAAGACATTAGAGAGAATTTTAAAGTAATGTATATATATACTCATAGTGTAATTAAATTTAGAATTTTGACTTCTTTCTGTTATACTTTCACTAAAAATATTTAAAATGTGTAATTAATATCTACATTTACTGGTGTCTTGTATTACTTCTTACGCGTCATTCTATGCGTATTTGCCTTCCATTCTAGTCGAAGCGTGGCGTTTCTACATACACTAAAAAGAATCGCTACTACTGTCATCTATAGCAAGCCATTAATATAATATTATCTCTAAAGTAATCACATAATATAATATCTAGAATAAAAAAGGTTATTAGTATACATTTAAGTAACAGGTAATTATTAGTAAAAACTTACTATTTTACTATTTTAAATAAAAAGGTTAAGGTTTGGTTTCTGATATTTTTGGACAATTTGGGCAATATTATTTGGATCATAAAAAGTCCTTTAGTGGATTGGGGAACACAATTCCAGAGTCTCATTTGATTTTGATGTCATATTCATTCAGGTCTACATTCCAAATGTGATTAGAAAATAAATTGTACAATAGGATAAAATTGTAAAATCATCTAGGTTAAGCAATCTTTTTAAGGTTTCTCTATTCAAGTCTACTAGTCTTTTCTACGTTTACCTCCTCCACCTACTCACCAAAACAGGTCTTTTCCAAAGCTGTTAAACGAATGCTCATAAATAAATATCATACAAAATCTATAGCCAATTCACAAAATTTTAAAATCTATATTGTAACAGCTATTAGTATAAATGAAGTTGAAAGAGTCGACAGCATGTTCAGATGTTCAAGAATTTATAATGAAATGGACCACCGTGCAGAAAATTAACTAATCAATGAATGATTCTTTTTAGATCAAAGATAAAATGTATTACATGCTACAACACTTATAAATGAGGTCCTGTTGTGCATTTGTTATTAGAAAATATATTTTTCAAATCCTTTTTAAATTGATTTATACCTTCTGTGTGATTGACGGAATGATGTGATGACGACTCCCGCTTTGGGTTGGCTGGTTTCGCGTCGATAGTTCTGATAAAATTATAATTTTTCCTATAATTCCAAAATATACGTAACTAATTCTAATACCTATTGAAAGACAACCAGGAAATCAACTTATATTTAGGACAAATCTTCTAAGATGTTGAAATTTTGTAAATAATAATTAAAAAAGAACATACCTGAATTTGGGATATTTGAGATGTTACCGATGTCCGTGGCTCAGAACCTCCCCAGTAACGACGCCTTTCGCTATTTATGGATGAATTTGTGCATCGCCTTTCACTAAGGATAAGAAAATAATTCTGAGATCAGATAAGGTAAAATATTGAGATATTCTATGTATATGCACATTCAATACTTTAAGGTGAATATTTATTTTAAGAAATATTTGAATTTAAATGAAAGTTCAATATCTCTATCTTAAATGTTAACCATTACACCAATAGTTAAATAATAGACCCTACTAATAAGTTTATCAAACAAAATTCCTCAAAAAAATATACATATTTCCACATAGTTCTGTCTACTTACAATGTTTATAAGCTTACCTCACAGAGCGCCTCGGCAGCGACCGCGCGAGCGTGTCGGAGGCGCGGCGCGGCTCGGCGCTGTCGTTGGCGGCGTCGCGCGCGCCCTCCGAGCGCCGCCGCGCCTCCTGCGCCGTCATGCCCGCCGGGTGCAGCCGGCGCGGGCTCTCCGACATCGTGCGTACTCGCTACAAATACATTTATACGTTTTAAATAAACACTTATATTTTTTTTTAGCTCCACGCTGAAAATTCCGCATATAACGCGGTAGGCAGAAGGAACCTCGTGTTAAGACGTTCCGGACGTCCGTCCGATCAAGACCCTGCCGCTTCTCACTTTCTGCCACATTCAGAATTTCTCCACCACTGTTATTATTTTGTTCTTTTTTGAAAACAAAACAAGAACAAGAACATTCAAACATTATTCAAACACTACACAACCACACTATTTCATTTAAAAATTATACTCACATTACAAACTTCGGAAAAACGTTGCGATATTTTGAATTTATCGTCTATTTTGTATTTCGGTTTTTCTTTCTCTTTGATTTCCTCCTTATATTTTATATCTTCATCGCTTTGATCCACCAGTTCTATACTCTCATCCTTAGTTATGGTTTTTGGTGTGTCTTTGGTCGGTGATTTTTCCTTTTTAGTATTGGGTTCGACTGGACTTGATTTCTTTGGACTGCCTACTAGTGTTACTGAGCTTAGCGCTCCAGGAGAAGATGGTGATGGCCCTTATATGAAATGAATATAGGTTTTAGAAGTATCAAAAAAAAATACGCTATCTTAACTCAACAGTCACTTTGTAGGAACAATTACGTTTGTAGGAATGTTTATATTGTATTATTTTACTTTATTTAGTTCAGTCTAATTATAGAAAGGATCATAGAATATAAGATAGGATATTTGTGAAAATAATTACTAATTGAACTTTATAATTGTACTATTAACGTAAATAAAAAAAGAAATAGAAAAGAATGAACATACTTTTACCTTTAAGAGTTTCATTGCTTGAGGAAGTCGCCATTATTTTAGGTATTTGTAAATGACTTGTGTCTTCTTCTTGCTAAAAATAAACACGAGAACAAATATTTATTATAAACACACAAATAAATATAAAATTTCCATCTATTTTGTACAAACTTTAGCAACTGTTGAAGCTCGTCGTGAAGGTGCCATTAAATTAGGTGATAGCTTATCATCTTCTTCACCTGAAATAACATTCTTTATGCCAATTACATGTGTTAAATAATTTACAAAAAAATTAGAACGAAATTATAAAACTACTTTTCATTTGCTAGAGATATATTTGATTTTTGTTTGTTTTTTATAGAACAGATGGAATGGAATGTGGTCATGGTTAATGATTACATAAATATATTATATGTGTATTGGTAAAACAAATCAACAAGTTAAGATATTACTTTTTCTTGATCCTTTCCAAAATCGTGACTGCCAATCTTTCTCGCTGTATTCCGATCCATATCCTGTAACAAATTTATAATTGTATATAAACAATGAATTGAACTAAAGAAGTTCTTTATAATTAGAATAAAAATATGATAATCAATTCCACGGGAAGAATAGCTTAAATTTTGGACCTATATCTATACTTAAAATTAGGATTTTATCTATTAGGAGGTGAAAGCATCTTGTAGGTCAATATTAATACGTTTTATTAAGTGTCATAATTGTTTAATCACTCGGAAAAATGTTTGAATGTACATATTGTGATGGCTACGTGATCGATGCCCCTGTCCTTCGAAGAAATGTTTATATTTACATTTTTTTCTCTCATCTAGTAAGATATTTGACATCCAACGTTTTTAAAGCAAACAAAAGTCTAGAATGAAGCGTCGTTTCGCGCATTTATCTAAATATTGCCGTTTTTGTGCATAAACATAAAAATATTTTATGTAACAAGTACATACCTGAAACAGTGCTAGCAGCACTAGTCTTCCTGGCCACGTCAATAGGAGGTGCTAATTCCATTTCCTGTTGTGATTGTTCATAGAACACCTGCTGTAAAGCCTCCAGTACTGTCACTCCATCCGTGAACACTCGGTATGTCAAAAGAAAGGTATTGAGAAAATCCACTGATAGGAAACGCAGATCTGAAAAGTAAATTCGTGATAAGAGATACTCTACATAAGGTAAAAAAATATAGTATATTTTAATTTAATCATTGAATTTAAAGTTATGTTATTATACTATTGTCAAACAATATCTAACCAGTCAACCGTTGCAACAGACGCTGTGGTGTAGCAGATCTTATCTGAGGGACTTTACAAGAGTTCAAAGTTCTGCTAAATCTGATGTCCACGTCGTCGGTGAAGAGCGCGCGGTCGGACCGGCAGGCGGGCAGCGAGGCGGAGGAGGCGCCGCAGGAGCCGCACGCGCGCAGCAGCTCCGTGAGCGCCGCGCTCTCCATGCACTGCGCCAGCTCGCTCGTCCAGCCCGCCTTCTCCTCCATTGTGGCTGCGACTGGTTTTAAAAGATAACTATTATTTAAGTTAAACAAAAACATACTTTTTGTATAATTAACATAAATAACTGTTACTCCATGTGTTTTCTACATTTAAAGAATATGTTTTAAAAAAATGTTAGCGTTGTTAAACAGTTTTGTATATTAAAGGTTTAAATTTTAATCTCAAAAGTTCTATAACATTTTTCATCCATTTTTTATAATAGATTTATTTAAGAATATAATTACTAATTAGGGTATACCATACCTAAATGCGCACAGATCTGTTCGCCTTTAACCTCAACGAGTATCTTGAAATCTTTATTCTGATAGATTTCCGCGCTAGGAGAGTTGCATGTTGGTTTGGAATCTATAAAATTGGAAATATCCTATTAATTTTTAAAAATTAAAAATAGACTCTAAATATAAAGTAAAGTAAGTAAGAGAAAGTAAGTAAGTAAGAGAAGATCATCGAAGCTAACTTGTGAGACGTCTCACTATTAGATATACAGCGTCACGATGGTATGAAGCATAAATAAAAAAGAAAAATTGAATGGATGAATCGATGTCACAGATATAAATTGTAAGGACATGTTATTTCAAACGACTGTAAAAAAAGTCTTTAGGTATATTCAAATATATTATTTAATCCTTAATTAGGTGCATGTGATCTTAAATGACCTCAAAAAAATATTGGGAAAGGAGTATCAAAAAAGAATAAAACTTAATGGATTTCTATGAATTAATAAAGTTCTTTAATATACTTAACTTTAAGAAGCAAGTACTTACTGTGACATTAAAAATATTAAAAAAAAGCAGTAACAATTTTTTTTGGCATAGCCGAGATCAACTTAAAAAAAATCTGGAAGCGACTAATTTGCGTACCCCACGGGGAGTGAGGAAACTAGAAAGAGCGTTAGTATGCTCTAAAGAATGTAAGCCATTATTTTTTGAATTTCAAGTAGCCCTGACCTCATACGCCTAATAAAAAGGGTTAATAGAATTCCAAGTATTTCGATTTGTGGTCTTATTATGTATTATCAGAAACTACATAAGGGCTTGTAAAATATACATATTACCATCGTCCTCGTGGTTGGACGGATCCTCAATGAGCAGCGCGTCGTGTAGGGGCAACCTCCCGTTGGGGGGCAGGTGCAGCCTCCCGCCGGCCGCCCTCGTCGTCAGCAGCAGGTGGTTGCTGAAGAGGAACGCTTGGCGCGCTTGCAGATTGGCACGACGGCCCTTGCCTACTACTTGGGATAGTGTTCCTGGTAAATGAAAATATTCATAAACATTTATTTTTATAATTACATAGTAATAACATAACTGCTACTGCAAGTATCTAATCAATAACTATTTATAAAGAATTTTGGAAATAAAAATGTCAAATTGCTTCAGTTAAATCTTCAAAAGTACAAGACTAAGTAGACAACACTAAGTATAAGGATTAAAATCGTTATAACTTATCATACATAATTATTGACAGTTATCACTTATTACTTAAATATTTGTATTAGAAAGAAGTTACCTTGTCGAATAAATACTTGATTAACGTCCAGAAGAATGTCACATCCCTCTATGATCATACGTTCTACCGCCAAGTTCTTCCTCAAATTCTCGGTTTCGCTAACCTTTTAACAAAAATATATATATTTAGTCCAATAATAATTAAATAAATATTTTTCGAGACGTTTCTGTATATTCTGATTCTACAAGTTATTTAATATAATATGATGAGTGATTAAACAAAAGTGTTTACCTCGTCGTGCATCTGGCGCGACAGCTCCTCGAGCTGCGCGCGCGCGTGCTGCAGGCTGCGGCGCTCCACGTGGTCGTGCGGCGTGTGCGCCAGCAGCTCGTGCAGCGTTATTATGTAGCGCGGGATCTGTGCGGACAGAAACTTATTAACACTTTTTAAAACCAGAAATAACTTAGTGTCAAGATACTCCATTCTCCGCTTGTCACCCACATTCAAGACGACACAGGTGACACAAGGGAGAAATAAAAAGCATTCATTGCTCCGATTGGAGATCGAACTTATAACCACATTCGCCCAATGTCTCTCGCACCGCAATGGCATAGTGAAATTAGTTAAGTTTTTATTTCATTTTTATGTTCTTGTCATATGTTGTCCTCCTCTTAAACTTTAGAAAACTTTTATTAAAACACATACTTTTTTAATTTCAGTCATTTCCAATTAAAATTTACTTTGCAGAAAATGGGGCTTGGAGTCATGCTTTATACTTGCGATCTACTTAGGTATAATTAGGGACTCGACATTTGTAGGCGTAAAGTTTATTAATAATACCATTATATGCATAATACATGGATACTAGTATAATTACTAACCTGATGCATAGGATAAGTAAGAAAAGTCTCCAAGGAGCGTCCCTGACAAGCTGGCTTGCTTTCCAACCTCGCCAGCAGTTGTGTGAACGGCTGACTCTGCTTACACTCGGTGAGGACTTGCAAGGAGTAGTGGTGGTTCCGGACGTACTCCTGATAGATGGTCAGCATCGGCAGCAACATGTCGAATAGATCTCCTGTATGGAAGAATACCTAAGTTTTGGGGTCTTTTGTTGTTGAACTATTGGTGTACGTAAATACTAGCATTTGGAAATTGTAGTAGTTTTATACAATAAACGAAAGTCCACATAAAAATGTTGAACTTAACAGGATTTCTACTCAAATATCTTAGGTAAGAAGTCAAATGTATGGATATAAAGCTATAGTTTTTTTTCCAGCTTCACGCTGTATCCCGCACACAGCAGGGTGGCAGAGGGAACCTATAGAAGTTATAGTTGTTAAGTAAAAGTTAAAGAATTGTCGATTTTAGCAAAACATTCTTTATTTTCACTTTTCCTCTTTTTTATGGATACTAAAAGCATGTAATAAATATATTATGTCAAGGCAAACAATAAATATTTTAACTTATATTTATAATCACCTAGAACGAGTGTAGGCCAGGACTCCATCCTTGACGTGAGACCCTTAAAGAAGATCTGATGAAGGAACAACACAGTTTCGCTGTTCAGAAATATGGAATTTACATCCTCGTGAGTGCACGGCGGCTTCTTTGAACTGGCCGCCATTTTGAAAGGCCGAAGGTAGCATGTTACCTAAAACATTTTTTTTGTTATAAAATCGTTACTATATATATATCAGTAACTTAGTAACCTAAATATATAGATTACAATATTTTTAGGTTCATACTGAATATTTGTAGCAGAGGAAATCTTGTGTAAAGACACTTTCCGCCTAATTTTCGAGACATTGTTTTATTGAAACGTGTTGAGTGGCAAAACCCAAAACCGCGTTTTGGCTTGTTACCAGACCTGGAAAATGAAAATAGCTCATTGCCTTTCCCATTGACTGTGAAATAAATTGACAACCGTCGCGTTGACAGTATAGCTAATGGCACGTTGCCTCAGATTATATTAGAAATTAATCTCTTACCAAAATTTCCATTTGCTCTAGATATTCTTCTTCTGCTTCAACCATTTTGAAAACGAGGCTGAAACAAAAAAATATTATTGATTTAAAAAGCTATTTTAATGTACAATGTGGAATGCATTATATCAACTACCGGCGAGATTTAGTTTAATTCTATATATTAATACGTAGAGCAAAAATTTTATATCAATACCAAGTTTTACAGTTTATATAGAGAAAGAGGGGAGAATGTTTGTATTTTTGTAAATAATGCATAAAAAATACATTAAAATACCGAAATAAATATATAACACACTACTATCCTATATTTTACAACAGGTAAACAATTTTTTTTTGAAGTGACATATCGATAAGTACTTTGCTATGATACGAGAATTATCCGCGTCAATAGGTTATCTAAATAGTTTGGGTTCAATATAATCTGAATTAATGGTTCAGTCTAACTAACTTATGGAAAACGCATCGAGTGGCAGGCATCGACCGTTATTTATAAAATATGCCGTCGACAAGAGGGTAGGCGTAAATATTACAGCACCTTACCGGTTCGGTCGACGGCAGCGAGCGCTTTCATATAAATAAACTGAATACGAATACTTACTACAAAATATATAAATTCTATTAAATGTATGTTTGTATATAAATTACAATACATAAATGACACATTAAATAAACTATAAATATAAATACGGGTAACAGTTCCCTACAAAAGTAAAATCTGTATGTAATGTAAAGTATAGTTCAGATTATATATAATCCAGTCAAACTTTTAGCAATATAACTTTATGTTAAAAAGTAAAAAAAAAAACTGAAAAGAGAAAAAAATATTTTTTGTCTTCACCTTTTTGAAAATTCTAATGCTATTTCTTTTATAATATGTAATAAATTTCGTATTTTAATGATTATATTTATTAATATATTATGTACATCTGTGTCAATATGTTTGAATCGATACACATTAACATAAACGAGATTACCCTGACAAGAGTCAAACCAAGAACGCTCGACGAAGACATCGTATGTGTGGGAACTATTTTGATGGAACACCTGATGAAGAAATGAGCATGACGACAAACCCTAAAAAAAGCTCATAGCCCTGTCAGCTAGCCCCAGCATAATTCTCGTCATCATTGAAGGACTATTATCCGAATTATGACAAGGGGAAAGGAATTACAATCAAATTATTAAAAAGGTTTCAGTTTTAAGCATAATCATTGTTTTAAAAGAGGCCAATGATTTAGATAATAATTTAGTTCCAATTATATTAATTTCCAAAGACCCATTTCTTTCCAAATTGCAAAGAACTTTGCAGGAATCAGATCAGATAAATCGTTATAGCTTCTGTTTTCGTTTTGTAGTCAGAGTTTGCTGAACGTTAATCCTAACTTGGATATCGCTATAACTTGGATGCAGACTCGATATTTCCGTACTAACCTGTTCCTCTTTCTCATACTCTCTGCGTGTGGACTCTTTATATACTGCTCAACTATTTGCTTCCAACGTCGTCTGCACAGCCAGCCTCGGAAAAAGCTCTAAAATTTATCAAAAATAATGTCAATAATAGAAAAATGTTATCTTACGTGAAAACTATTTTTTTTCCTCTCAGTACTATAGAAATGGTGTTTGGCGTCGTAATCAATACTCATCTGAGACAAAATGAACGGACCAAAAATAGATGACAAAGTTTTCTAACACGTAGGTTTTCTATATCTAAGAGATAAAATAAGAAACTTTGTTCTCAACTTTGATATAACCTGTTGAACCCTATGCACTATGTCTAATCAATTATATATTAATATAAAAATCAGCTTCACGCTGTATCCCGCACACAGCAGGGTACCTAGTATTAAGACACTCCGTTTCCCACTTTCTGCCGAATTCTAGAGGCATAGCGTGTTGAGTGGCAACTCAACACCGCGCTTTGCCTCGACACCAGAGCGAAGAAATGGAAATATAAATTTAAGTAAATATTTCATCTCCTCGAGTGGGGATCGAACCCACAACCAGTCGGTTTTACAGTCACACTTCGTGCCGCTGCGACACGACGACACGACGTAATAATATACCAAATGGGAATTAAACTCACAAACATCGCGTGAGCTCCACTCCAGTGCGCCTATAATAGATTTAAATAACGGACCACCCCATGTAAAGTTGACGTAGTTAAAAATACTTTATATACCTGAACTTTTTTAATCTTTCTCAACTCAATGGGGTCGATGTCGTCCGACTCGGTGGGCGAGAGGCTGGTAGTGGATGCCGTGCGAGTGGCTGGCTCGTGTTCCCTTTTGTAAGCGCATAGCTGGAAAAGTTTGGATGGTTTGATATATTTTATTAGCTTTTGAAGTTTTAGTAAGCACGAAAAAGGACAGAATATCAATATAAAAATAATCTATGCTAATATTTAGATAGAGTTTGTTTTGGCTTATCTCAGGAATTATTAGTTCCAATTAAAAATATATTTTTGGAGTCGAATTCTTTTCAACATTTTTTTAAAAGGTTGTTCCACACTTAGGAAATATAAATGTTTTTTCTTTCCTAAATGTGGATAAATACTTTAAAAATGTTAAAATTTAAAGAAAAAAATATTTTGAAAATGTTTTTGAAATTAGCTAGTCGAATTCTTTTTGTACCGGAAATTGAAAAGTGTTATGTCGTAGTCGTTTCGATATGTATATGTGACCTGCAGTAGAATTATTGCGGATAAAGCCGCAGGTAAAAGCCAGTAAATGATACATATGTACCTATTTTTATATAATAGAACAAAACAAGAATCATATAAATATTGCTTTAAATTATATTTTATTCATATTGTATTCTAGCAAATATCTATAACTAAGAAAAATTCTCGCTCTAAGGACACAATTTGATGTCTCAAAAAAAGCAATCAAGCAATATAAATAATAGCTACCCAAAAAAGTACACTTTTAAATTAAAATAAAAAAAAAAATAAGAACATATCCTATAGGATATGATCCTATAATCAAAAAGCAATCCTTTGATTCGTACCTCAGTCCTAAGTTTCTTCACTTCGCAAGCCAACTCGTCGCACTGCTGCGCGTACTGCCACCGCGACGTCCTCTCACTTTCCACCACTTGCAAGAGATGTAGCTGCTTCTGTTCCAGTTCCTCCTTTTGTTGTAGCAGTTTGTTGAAACTTCAAAGAGTAAATTTGTAAGTAAAAATAAAATAAATATCTAATAAATTATTTATATATGATTTTGATTGGTTTTAATTAAATTATATATGAAATATGCAACTGAGGCGCGGTGGGACAGCTTCAATAGTGATAGTTGTGGGTTTAATCCCCACTCGAGGAAGTTCTGCCGCTCAACATGCAGTGTCCTGAATTCGGTTAGTGTTATATCGCATCTTCTTGATTCCATATTATTGCTCCTTATTACATGTATACGGTCGACGAGTCGTAGCCACCCTGAAGTTAGCTGTCTGTGATTTTCCTTACTTTTGATTATTTCCTTTCCGATTAAACAGCGTGCCAAATTTGAAAATCCTTACTTCAGCGAGACCACGACTCGTCAACCGCACAATCCTAACTACTATTTAAACGTTACTTGCCTAGTTTTTGTGCCTTGAAATTATGAGGAACTCTCACTCTCATAAGATCATTTTGTTAAAAAAAGTTAAAGAAAGATTTTATAATTTTGAAGTCGGTGTCAAGATAATGCTACAACAACCTTACAACAATATGAAATTACTAAGCCTGTTTGTTTCACTTGGCACCGACTTAACAAAATCAAAGTTCTATTGCTTTATGTTATGTAAATTTATTTTATACCTTTCAGTTTGTTTGCAGGTGGTTTGTTTTTTGTTAAAAAATAATTTATGATAGTTTAGCTTACAAATGCTTACAAATAACGACTCTTGAATGATGTTTTTATATTTTTTTTTGCAGAAGATTTGTTTAATAAATTGTTAGCGAAAACAAACTAAAATCACGTTTAAGGTTCTATTAACCAACTTCAAGCACCATTATCAAGCCATCATCACCAAGAGAAATAAAAAGAATAGTTCAAGACGAACCCAACAACAAAAATAAGCAACGCCATGCGTTTAGTTTCTCACCTTCAAACTCTATCATCAGACTAGACATTTGTGGTGCAGGGGCACAAGCGTGTGACTGCAAACGCAACAGGTTGTGGGTTCGATTCCCACTCGACGAAATGAAACATTTATTTAAATTTATATTTTCATTTCTTCGCTCTGGTGTAGAGGCAAAGCGAGGCATTGAATTCCGCCACTCGACACGCAATGCCCCCAGAATTCGGCGTAAAATGGTGAACGAAGTGTCTTAACACTAGGTTCCCTCTGCCTACCGTGTGCGGGATACAGCGTGAAGGTTATAATAAAACTAAATCTATCATCATTTTATTATATAGTCAATTAATCTACGTATCATTATTTTTTTACGCACATAGTTACAGCTCGACCTAATGAGAACGTGTTAAATATTACGATTTGGGTGTTGAAGAATTTGCATGCAAATTTCAATATCGGCATCGGCCATCTAATGGAAAATTTAAGGCAATTTCGTTGCTTACATTTGGCGTGTAATTCACAGTAGCTCTGTTTACAAAAGAGATCATCTTTGAAATATAATAACATCAAGGCGGGGCCGCCGTGGCGCAACAGCATAGCATCTGATTTTAAACGCCACTGTTGTGGGTTCGTTTTCAACCAGAGGATATATACACTACCCCTGGTAGGAACGTGGCGAAGCGTAGCGTTGAGTTCATCCACTAAACACCTTATGCCTCAAAAATTTCAATTATTTTTGTGCCCAAAGTAGAATTAAGAGTGTGTTAACACTACGTTCCATTTGCCTATACTGGGATGCAGCGTAAACTCAATAGAAAACCGAAAAAAAAGGAAGACTACAATAACGTTATAAAGCCTGGACTCTTATAACAGCATTTAATTTTACATAAATAAAAAAATCAGCTTCACGCTGTATTCCGCACACATCAGGGTAGGCAGAGGGAACCTAGTATTAACACAGTCCGTTCTCCATTTTCTGCCGAATTCTGGTTCCACAACCAGTCGGTTTTACAGTCACACTTCGTGCCGCCGCGCCACGACTGGCCTCCAATTTTACATATTAACCTTATTATATTGATTAATTAATTTGTCTTTTTAATTTAACATGTCAAAGTATAAATCTTAGAACGGGTGTAAATTGTCCTCACTTACTAATATTTCGAACGTAAAGGGAATGATTATTATATTTCACCTAGAGACCACTGCGCGGCTTCGCCCGCTAGTAATATACCAATATTTTTTTTATATTGTTTAAATGTATCCAGATACAATTGATTATTTTCTATGGCTATCTATACTGTTATCCATTTAGCTATTTGGTTAGTACCGCGTGGTTTAGTTATAGGTATGTATTTAAAATTACGATATCTCTGAAACTTACTACGGGAGCTTTATATAAGATTTACGTTGTTGCAATCTATGTAAAAATATAAATTGGCTCGTGTTTTCTTGTTATCTTTTATAAATTCTTTTTTAAAAGTTAAACGATTGCGTGATTTTTTTCACGTTATTATACAATAGTCTTTATATAAAAAAACTTAAATTTACGTAGATTATCTTTCATTATGATCTTCAATAATTTAAAACATTTCAAATAAGAATTATTTTATTATAGTACACATCACAATAAGCAAAATTTATCGTCCAGTGAAAGTGCCGTTTCAGATGTTCCGCTGATTAGCCTAAACAAACAGACAGTTTTTTATAATTATATAAATATACAAAATATACTTTTAACATTTTCAAAGTGTTATTTTACAGTTAGGTAAGAAAAATAAATATATATTATTTTCATTTCATTACATTTCGCTACTCAACACGCAATGTTTAAATTACGAGAAAAATAGAGAAAACATACACATACGTTATCTGCTTGTAAAGTGATGAAAATTATATGGGAACCTACAATTTATTTCTCCCTTTTATGTTGTATTTCAAAAAATATCTAAGACCGCAGAGTATAATGTATTTATAATAAATCAGCTTCACGCTATATCCCGCATACAGCAGGATACTGCTGTATGCGTGATATAGATAGCGTGAAGCTATAAGATGAAGGCAGAGGGAATCTAATGTAAAGACACCCCGTTTCTCATTTTCCGCCGAATTTTGGAGGCGTTACAATATAAATTTAAATAAATATTTCATTTCCTCGAGTGGGGATCGAATCCACAACCAGTCGAGTTTACAGTGCCCCTGCTTATGCCCCACGACTGGCCTCATAAATTATTTATTTATTACTAACAGCCCATTCTCGCAAAACTCTTTAGAAATTCAAAACAAAACTTCACAAAATGAACTTTTATTGAAAATTTCACAATGAAAAGCATCCAACATGAATAGTATATATAAACAAAAACAATTGTTTAAAACTTCCCCTATAGGTTGTTAGGAAGAGGGTACTTTTAAAATACACCGCCTTTCCGGAATCTAAGTTTAAGGCGGCAACTTACGCAAGAATAAGTTCTGTTACCCAAAGGGAAGTTTAGAATATCTTCTCGTTTATGATCTTAAAGCTTTAATAATTCAGGATAACAGAGCCGGGCGGAGCTCGCAAATGTCAGTGCGTCCTCGACCCGGCTGCCATGGCAACCCTCTCAAATGACGCACAGCCAGGTATATCGGGGCACAGGAATTTAAGGATGTTTTCACATATATATATATATATATATATATATATATAATAAATTAATTATAATAAATTCATGAATTATTTTGTTTAGAATTAACTTTGTGGAATTGCTTTTAGTACGTAGTGGGAATTTGGGATTAGTGTTAAGACAATCCGTTCTCAATAAGATACTTTTGTTCGCTACTCTACGTCAAATTCTGGAGGGATTATATGTTGAGTGGCGGAACTCTACGTCTGCCTTTTCCTCGTTACCAGATCAAGGCAAAATAATATTTGCAAAATATTAAATATTTCATTAGATGAGCAGGTTTCTACAATATATAATTATATAGGCTGCCTTTTGCAGCGATGTGTTCGACTATGTAGCATTTTTGAACGAATACTTTCAAGCCTTTTCTTTCTTTATACACAGCGGCTCAAAGGCTAATGGTAAGCGCGATAGTCGTGGATTCAATTCCAACTTGTGGTGAGAAATTATTTTCATTTCCTCGCTCTGATAACAAGACAAGTGTGCCTCTATTAATGAACGGATTATACTTTTTTATCTTTCTTAATATTTACTTCTTTTTTTTTCTTTGGAATAATATGTGTTTTGGGAATATAAACATAGTATAATTATAAACAACTGAGTACAAACTACAAATATCAATATCCATATCCATCCATATATTGCATGTAGACTATTTCCTCATTTCTTACTTAATCTCAGTCCATATTTATAAAGGAGGATACTATCTAATTTTCCTTTTATATTCATGGGAACATCTTATTTTCCGACTATTTTTATATACGAGAGTACGTATTTGCTAATACAATATTCTGTGCCATATTTCAGCCAATTGATTTCATCATAATATGAGGCCAGTCGTGGCATATCATCACTAGTGTGCGACTATAAGCGCTATAGGTGTGGGTTGGAATTCTCATTTGAAGGAATGAAATATTCAATATTTTCATTTTATTGCTCTCGTATGGTTGCGACTTCAATCTCCACTTAGGATGAATTATCTTGGTGCTTATCTTTTTTATAGATATTGATGTCTTCAACACGCAACGTCTTAAAGCAAGACGGAAAGTTGAATATGAAGTATCTTGACGTGAGATTACCTTTGCCAAGGCAATATATGTAATGTTTTGTAGCCTCATGCTATATCCTGCTCAGAGCAGGGTAGGCAGAAGGAACCCAGGAACCTAGTGTTAAGATATTCTGTCTCTATTAAGACACTTCAGTTCCCTATTTTCCACCGAATTCTAAAAGCGTTACGTATTTAGGGGCGAAGTTCAACGCCGCGCTTTGCCTCATTACCAAAGCGAGAATTAATAAGTATAATACTTTTATAACACTTTTATAAGTATAATACTTAGTAATCCATACTAATATTATAAATTCGTAAGTAACTCTGTCTGTCTGTGACGTAATTACGGCCAAGCCGCGGAACAGGTTGTGATAAAATTTCATATAGAGATACTTAAGGATCTTGGAATTAACATAGGCTACTTTTTTTTCTTTTTTGGTTTTTAGGAAGGAAAGTCGCTGAAAGTACCTACCTAAGGAACGCTTACATGGCGTACGCTGCGCTGACTTACCCTTCTGAGACACATAAAAAAACGTTCTTGGCGGAAAATGAGGAACGGAGTGTATTTACACTAGATTCCCTCTGCTTTCTTTTTAAAACTTAATTCAATCTATATTCTGCATACAGCAGTATCCTGCTGTATGCGGGATATAGCGTGAATCTGATTTATTTTAAATACTTACTTATATTTTACATACTTTCACGTTAGATTTATGCTAAAAAATATGTAATAGGCAATCAAAATGCGTCAAGACTGACCAAGAAGAAAAAACAATCATCATTTAAAAAATACACGACAAAATAATAAAATGTATCGAATATATCGAAAATTTGTTATATTATTAAATTCCGATACCGCAGTGGCGGGCTGCGGTAACTCGAGCTGATATTTAATCAATTTTGAACGCAACCCGACAGTGTGACAGCCTTTGCGGATGCATTTCATGTGAAATTCTGAAATTAACATTTTTAAAATATATTATGACTTTTTTATCCTTTTATTATATGAAGTATATAGAGATATTACTAATAATTATGCAAGATTATAAAGGAAAGTTATTCGATATTTTGTTTAATAATGAATTATTTAAAAAAATCTGCTATATATCCCGCATATAGCAGGGAAGACTAAAGGAATCTAGTTTTAAGACACTTCGTTCCCTACTTTACCAAATTTTCGATTCATTGCGGTTTGCGTTGTTATCAAAGCACAGAAATAAAAATATTAATACATAACTATTTGCTTCCCCAAGTAGGAATCGAGCTCATAGCTTCGGATTTGCAAAATGTATAATATTTATTATTATTATATATATATAATTTGAGTAGAGCGGGATATAAATTGGCACATATTGGAAACCGTCAAAGCGCTCTGATCACTAAGCCATACGTTCTCATCAAGCTACGTCGAAATCCTTATACGCTTATTTATGTTGTTATCATTCTTATTTTAAAAAAAGTAACTGACTGACCCCTTCTTATAACTAAAAAATTAGTAATTGTAATTAATGAACAAACTGTCTTTTGCTGTAGGCAGTAAAAACCTAGTGTTTAAGACACTCCATTCCCCTCTTTCCGGCGAATTCTGGAGGCGTTGTGTTGTGGGATTGTGCGTTAAGTGGCAGAACTACGCCACGCTTTGTCTCGACACCAGACCAAAGAAATGAAAATATAAATGTAAATAAATATTTTCACTTCCTCGAGTGGGGATCGAACCCACAACCAGTCGATTTTACAGTTACACTTTGTGCCCCTGCGCCACGACTGGCCTCTAGTAATTACTTTAATTTATAATACAGACTAACTACCACTAACATAGTACATAGAAACTAGCTGATTCATTTGTTCGAAGACGATTTAAACATTGTTTGTTTTAAATCGTCTTCGAATATTCGATTATTTTATAATTTTACTGCTTCACCTTGAATTGCATTGAATTACGCTACTCAACCCGAAATGTCTAGAAAATTGGAGTTGAGTGGTGAAACTCAACTCTGGACTATGTCTTCCCGAAGAGAAATAATTAAATTTCTTGAAAGTCTGTCTGTTCTGTCTGTCTGTTCCATTGCGCCAGAATAACCTTAGAAAATAAAAATATTTATCTAGATAATATTAATAATAGACGTAAATGTCATACATTTTCCCCGAACGACAGCGTTACGTACAGAAGCAAATTTTATTATTAGATAATTTTGTATGAGAAGTTCTGTTCCCTGACAATATTTACAAATAAAAATACAGTATTTATAAATAATAAAAAAAAACTTTGTACCAACCAGTAGTTGATTTCCAATAAAAGAAAATGGAAAACTATAACCTTTGACAAATAAGACACTCATAGAACAAAATCCATCAAAGTTTTCGAATTGAAACGTATTGGATACGATATCTATCTACGTAGATACAAATGTATGTATATACATTGTAAATATATGAATATGTATGTATGTACGTATATATTAAGCGAGAGCGGAAATTGAATTCTCGATAGATGCTTGTTTACAATCTACCTTCAGTCTTGAACAAAACATAGCTAAATAACATTGCGACAAACTACTATTGTTTTTCAATTATTCTATAGTATTTTTGTTATTCTTTGTTATAGAAGCATTCTATAATGTGTTTTAATAGTGTTACAAAATTTTAAAAATATATATTTTCATTTATTAATAAATGAAAATGATAAAACAAACATAAAAGATAAACGTTATAAATAAAAAAATCGAAACTTATTTGTATTCAAACATCATTTAATTCATCAAATATCAAAAATGTCCGAAAAATTTAAAAACTTTATGTTCTAACGCTACCTTCTTACTAATCTAAAATATTCAAGAGAGCCATTACAAACAAAAGAGGAAACAGAATAAATAATACTATAGCAACATCCTATATGTGTCAAGGTCGCGACCCTCATCCCTTTCAACAATTGGCAGAGAGACTGCCCTAATTCCAAATATCCTTGGAAACGAGCTGGTGCTTATTGATCAATATTAAAATCTAATTTCGAGTTGATCCAGTTTTGCGGTCAGATATGTTATTGTAGACTATAAAGGAAGTTGCTTGTAGTTCCTGAATTTCGATATTCAAATAATAGTATTTTATGGGATGAATACTATTCTATTATACGTTAACGAGTTGAGACAGAAAATAAAAAATGGTTGTGAAAAGTGATTTGTGCCGGTGATATAACTGATAGTATCTTAGCTGCATTGATGAGATGGCAAAACGTCAGTATAGCTGCACGTCTGGCTGTACTGAGCTGGTACCGACGCTACTATACGACAGCTAAACTTGGGTATGCAGAAGAAAAATTTAATAAACATGAACGCTCTGGAAATGTGATCTCTTCGTGGGATATGCGGAGTCAGATTCAAAATACAAAATTCTAAAATAACTCATCAGCACTCTCAAGTCACAACAATTTCAAGCATTTTGCTGCTAGAATATATTAAAACGAGTCTGGTTCGCCCACCGAGGATTCTGTACAAAAATTGGAGGACTCGAGTTTTTGAAAATTTCTGAAATTCAAGCTTAGCCAGAGCCCTTTCATCTGCTACCTCACAAGAACTAGCGGCTTTAATACCAAACTTGGCCCTCTTTTAAGGCTATTATTTTTCAAATTTCATAATTCTAGGTCAACCGGAAGTATCATACTAATTTTGATTCCCTTTATAGTGTTGAAATACGCGTTTTTTTGCGATATAAACGGTCATATCTTTTCTTAAGTAAATGTAGAAATACGTTTTTTTTTTTAGGAAATCATGGGGCCGTAGATCTAAGTGTATGGTTTAAATTTTAACTCTATGTCTTTAAGCATTCCTGAGATAAAGCCTCTTGACAAATAGACAGCTGGACAGAGGGACGGACAACAAAGCGATCTTACAAGGGTTATTTTTTCCTTACGGTAAAAGTACGGAACACTAAAAAATAACAAAAAAATATAGGAAATGACCGCAGAATCTCAGAACTTATCAGTCAGTCAGTTTTTAACAAAAACCACGACGTATTTAGTCCACGGCATTATAGTATCAGTATAATAATGTTTATTAGGACACATACATATGTATTACATAGCATTTAAGTCGATGTCGTCACACGCAATACTAGCATTTACTTTTTTGTTCGTTTGATGTCAATTATTATTGATTGTTTCTATAGATACCATTCTTTTTTAAGTTGATGAGCTAGTTCTAGCTTGAAGTATTTTTAATAATTGATCACCTTATTAGATAAATATTACGTTTTAGATAACACTAGTCGTCATCCGCATCCGAATTAAAGATGTAAAATTAATAATCACGTTGTTCTCGTTTTCTTAGAACATTCTCTATTAGTGCTCCATTGCACTCCCTAACCTACTTACTAGTAGTAGTAGTAGTAGTAGTAGCTTTATCTGCGAATTGGTAAGTAAAAAAATATTTTTTATATTCGAGTTTACCTTTAGATTTTTGAAGCCAGTCGTGGCGCAGGGGCACAAACTGTGACTGTAAAACCAACTGGTTGTGGGTTCGATCCCCACTCGAGGAGATAAAATATTTACTTAAATTTATATTTCCATTTCTTCGCTCTGGTGTCGAGGAAAACGCTGCGCTGAGTTCCGCCACTCAACTTGCAATGCCTCCAGAATTCAGTGGAACCTGGGAAACGGAGTGTTTTAATATAAGATTCCTCCTGCTGTGTGCGGGATACAGCGTGAAGCTGATTTGACTTGATCTTTAGATGAACATTCTCGGGTAGTTTTACTGAGTACTTACCAATAGCACAGTAGTGAAAAATAATATTAAATCATCCCGGGCTAAACTTTCAGCCAAATTTTGAGATATATGTTTAAAGTGTATATTTACATATATCAACGCGCATAATGTAGTATAATAAATAATTTTTAAATGCGTTTATAAGAAATTATTGAACTAACCTTGCACACCGTATAGAGTCGACCCAATGCGAGCAGTCCACTTCAGAAGCAGCTCGAAGCTCGTACTGTCGTTGCGTTTCTTTTCGATAGGTTATTGTGAAGCAAAACTATAAAAAGGCAAATTTGTTATTTAGAAAACTTTATTACTTATTATGATTATACTTTATGAGGCCAGTCGTGGCGCAGCGGCACAAAGTGTGACTGTAAAACCGAATGTTTGTGGGTTCGATCCCCACTCGAGGAGATGAAATATTTACTAAAATTTATATTTCCATTTCTTCGCTCTGGTGTCGAGGCAAAGCGCAGCGTTGAGTTCTGCCACTCAACACGCAATGCCTCCAGAATTCGGCAGAGAGTGGGGAACGGAGTGTCTTAACACTAGGTTCCCTCTGCCTACCCTGCTGTGTGCGGGATACAGCGTGAAGCTGAAAAAAAAAACTATGTAATTTATTTAGCTTCAAACTGTCCTACATAACTAGATAGACGAAGGAGACAAAGTGTGAAGAGACTTCGTTTCCTACTTACCGTCTAATTTTCGATGCATCATTTGTTGAAAGGTACATGTAACTTTATCCACTAGAGCAGAATAATAAAAATATAATATGAAATGTAATCATTCCCCAGAGTGCAAATTGAACCCACAGCCATCGTGTTTTCAGTGAATCGTTGTACTACTACGCCACGAATAATATTTTTTGTGATGGATCTGACAAAGCATGAAGAATAAATAGATGAATAGACACTTGTGATTTTTGACGTGATCTTTGTAGTATCTAATCTGCTTTACATAAGCTTTTTTAGCTTCCCTTAGTATCCCGGATATAGCAAGGTTGGCAAAGGGAACCTAGTATTAAGACACTTTCGTTCCCCACTTTCTACAAAGTCAAGGAAATGAAAATATTTTAAATATTCCCCAAGTGGGAATCGAGCCCACAACCGACACGTTTACAGCTTGTGCCTCTACGCCAACACGGCCTTTATAAGTTATTAAATGTATCAATTATTATGATCAATTACATACTACATTTATCGTAATGAGTCGGTTCAGTCGGCAATAATTTGGTAACCGCACAGGCTAACCCATAAATGATTTAAATATTTCTATATTACATATTTATTATATTCAATAATAAAAATGTCATTTTTTACTTTTTACTTGATGATTTATTGATAGAAATTCGTTTTTTTTTAGTTTATAAAGTTACTTACCGAGTTTTTCTCCAGGGGCCCCTTGTTGACCCTTTCCACGAACGAACCTTCAAGGAGGAGGACCCCAGTTGGCCTTGAGCTGTTTTCGGACTCGTAATAGAAAAGGATATTCTGGCAAAAAATAAATATAAATATTAATTATATCGTGTAAATAAACTGCTTTTTGTCTCGTTACCAGAGCGAGAAAATGAAAATATTAAATACTATATTTCCTATAGTGAGAATCGAACCCACAGCCTGCCACATTTAGTCGCCACGACTGACCTCAGTATAAAGATAAAATCAATGGTAATATACTATGAATGAGTATGAATTACAGGTCAATTTTCATTATATGAACAGCTTCACGCTATATCCCGCATAGAAAGCCTAAAGGGCCTAGTCTAGAGTGTCTTACTCTATTTTCTACTTTTCGCTCAATTTTCGAGACGTTATATTTTAAAAGCCAGAAGTCAACGCCGATTACGACTATTTAAGTCATACAAAATCAATTTTTAAATTAAATTTAAACGTTAACCTAACTAAGTTAAATTGTTAAAAATTGTAATCTATGCTATTATTAAAATACAATAATTTAACTATTGTATTTTGGAACCTATCTTTAAATTTTTATCCTTCTAAAGTCGATATGAAATAAAACATTTTTATCTGTATTTACGCTGCCAAGAAATAAAATATAATGTTGAAAGTTTCAATTCTATACTATCATGTATTTCATTGCTTCTAGTTTTCCAAGAATCTCTCTTCTGTTCGACTATTCATTCGTTTCTATAAAATAAATATTGAATACGATCTGTTTTCTCTATTATTTTCTCTAATAAATAAATAAGCTCAAGTAGAAAATAAATAAAGAAATAACACAGCATTAAAAAGAGTCAAATGGAAAAACTTATTTTAAAATAATATTTCTTGCCCCATATTAGTAAATTAAGGCCGCTAGTAGCGAGAGGGGAAAGTGGGAAACGGAAGTATCTTAATGGGAACGGGAACTTAACACTAGGATACCAGGTTTCCTGTGCATACCCTGCTATGTGCTGGATACAAGCGTAAAGCTATAAAAATTCAAATCAAAATCAAATCAAATCAACTTCACGCTGTATTCCGCACACAGCAGTGTAGGCAGATGGAACCTAGTGTTAAGACACTCGGTTCCCCACTTTCTGCCGAATTCTGGAGGCATTACGTGTTGTGACACCAGAGCGAAGAAATGGAAATATAAATTTACGTAAATATGTCATCCCCTCGAGTGGGGATCGAACCCACAATCCGTCGGTTTTACAGTCACACTTTGTGCCCCTGCGCCACGACTGGCCTCTTATATATCTTATGGCTATAAAAATTAAGAAACTAATAACTTATGCAAGTCTAAGTTGCATTCTACATCCGGTATTAATATAGATATCATTCAAATTCCGTATGTCCGTATATATGTATCCGACCTAGACTAAGATCCCAGGGCCTCCAGACCTCCGTCATCTTAGCAAAGCTGAAATTTGAATTTCAGCTTTGCTTTTAAATTTGGAGGATTAATAGTTTAATATGTAGTTAAGACAGGGTGCGTGCTTACTAACTTGAAAGTAGTGCCCTTTTAGAGGTAGCGTAACCAACTAAAGTTACACGCTCACCTATGTCAAAATATAAACGTTCGTATTTTAATATGTTGTTAAGAATAATAAACATATATGTATTTATTATTAACAGAACTTTTACCTTCCTACCTGGGCCTTTACTTCTGTCAGACATCGTGAAGGTTGTTTGAAATTGGGGCAAACTACGTTATAGTGTAACATAGTTTACCTTAATTTTAAATATATTATTTACGAAACAATTTAGGATACCTTATAAGCACCCACACCAAACCGATGGCTCAATCATCTTCCCAGACAGTGATATACCTTTATTGGGCGCTAACTCTGAAAGGGCCCCACTTTAAAGTCAGTGAGTACGCATATTGTCTTAATTACATAATAGAATTAAAATGACGTAGCTTTGGGGGCCCTAGGATCTTGGGCTAACCGTTTTACTGCTAATTAAATAATAAGAGGCTGTCGTGGCGCAGCGACACAACATATGACTGTTAACGTGACGGTTGTGGGTACAATTTCCATTCGGGGAATGAATTGTATTAATTTCCCTCACTCAAGATTAAATCTGGTATTAAATTCCTCACTCAATACACAATGTCTCGAAAATTGAACCGAGGCTACCTCTGCTTACTCTACTACATGCAGGGTATAGCGTGACACTAAAAAAAATACTAATTTAGATCTCTGAGCCAGACTATTCCTTTAGATATACACGTCACAATAACAAACGTCGTTCATAAGGTAACTTTTAAAGTACGTACATAAAACTGACATAATAGAAATAAAAAATTTATAACATTTTGAACTGACCTGGTAAAGAATGAACCACCGGAGCTGCCATTTCGAGTTGTCAGAGCTCCTTTTGTGCAAGTAGCCGGCCTACAACAATATAAACTTTATATTTCCTGTTTTTTGAAACACACAAAATACGGAAAGAGGAATACAGAGTGTGAATTGTGAAGTTTCTAATAGCATTTAATGGTTGTGTATTCAAATCCACTTTGGAAATGTTTATTTTAGAATTAGTTTTTGTTTCTCCACTTATTTTTTTTTAAATGAAAACGGTAAAAGCGATGTGGCTTGTTACTTGATTACCTGTGCACACTGGAATGAGCACAGTGTAAAGCAATTGAAGAATTTAAATAGAAGTTAATAGGCTACTTGAGTGTTTTTAAGGTAAGTCAATATTTGCTGTTGTAAATCAAAATAGTTATCACAATATATTTTTGACTCTTAAAAACCAAAAAAATCGAATTAAAAATGCTAATTGCCATAAACACGGTCAGCCATGTTGGTCTATAAATTGTCTTTTCTCTAAAATGCAAAAAGTAAACAAACGATTGACATTGTTAAACAAGCATAATTTTGTAAAATTTTAAATATTAAACTAATTTAATTGAGATTTATAGAAATTATAATTATTATTGCATATCGCTCGTTAAATTTATAGTTAATTTAGTAATATTTTTATAAGGTTATTTATCAGGTCAGCGAATAAAATAAAATTCTTGCTTATTATTAGTATGACGCCATATCATGGCCGATAGCTTGTTTGACGTTTCACATAAAAAGCAATAATACGTTTTTAAAATAGAAATTTTAATATAATCTGTTGTTACATAATATGGTTTTTCTTTTTAATAAAATTTTATCTATTTAATTAAGAGAAAAATTATAGCTAATTCTCATTTAATGTATAAATAATTATATGAGTCAAGTAGCCTATTTTAGTATTAGTTAGTATAATGCTACGTTATCTACGACAACGTAGAGTCTACACATTTGTCGTAGACGTTTAGAAAATGTAACATAAAGCAAATAATTTATTATTTTACATATTGAATAAAAAAAATAAAGCATTCAAATAGCTATTGTGGCGCAAATAACATACTTTTTAGTTTAATTTTAAATTATATTTACATTGAATATATCTTCTTAACCTTGAATGTAATACGCGGCTTTAGATAAACACCCAAGATGCAATGTCTTCACAGTGGACTAATCTAATACACTAATCACTAAGTTCCCTAGTAGTAGTATTTACCTAGTTTTAATTAGAAAAAAGAAAGTGAATATAGTGATTAATAAAAAAAACATTTTTTTAATGAAACGCAAAATTCGATTGAATGTCTATAAAACAAAATCTCGCTACTAACACTTTGTTAGAAACTAGAATTTATAAATATCTATTAGTGTTGAGTTGTAAACCCAATTAATTAGAAATATTTTAACATTTTATACTGTTATTCAGTCTAAAACAAGAAAAAATATTCAGAAGAGAATTGAGTAGAGTTCAAAATTTGACCGTAATTGGACACGAACCCGCGCCTCTTTGAGCCCAATAATAAATATTCGTAAAATGGACATGATATACATACTTGCTGAAAATGGAAATAGGCTTTCTCTGCGTACTTTCTGCCCTTTTGTAAGGGTTATGTGAATAAAAAACTACCTATGCAGATATATTTAAAATATAAAAACTTGTATAATAATAATCATTATTCTAAATTTTTCTTCTATTTCGAGGTAGCCACACTAAATAGATATAGACCAAATCTCTGTCAAAGACATTGCAAGCTATATATTTACCCCAAGTGAAACCTGAGATTGGTGTAGCCAAAAGAATTACAAAGCTGTTGAATAAATATAAATATTTTTCTTTGTTAAATTTGAACCCAATAACTGAGTTGTCCAGTTTAAAATTTTTAAATGCACCACAACGCTATTTATAAGATGAATCATCGTTAGTAATTGAACAATATTAAAATAAATATTAAAAATACATTAACAATTTAAGCCAGTCGTAGAGGCACAAGCGTGCGATTGTAAACGCGACAGGTTGCGGATTCGATTACCACTCGGGGAAATTAAATATTTTATATTTTCATTTTCGCCACTCAATATGCAATGCCTCCAGAATTCGGTGGAAAGTGGAGAACGAGAACGGAGTGTCTTAACACTAGGTTCACAGGCTTCGTCTGCCTACCCTGCTTTGTGCAGGATATATGCGTGTAAAGCTGAAAAAAAATAATAGAGACAAATGTAGCGCAATAAAATAGTCTAACAGGAAAAGCAATGGTTGTGGGTTCGATACCCGCCCAAAGGAACCGTATTCACTCAGAGAAATTATTATAGGTTTGTAAATTATTTTCATCTCTCCGCTTGGCTGAGGAAAACATTAAGTTGCGCCACTCTACATGCATTACAAGCAAAAAGTGGAGAGTCTTAACACTAAGGTTTAGTCTACCTACCCTGCTATATGTGGGTGGTGCATGCTGCATGCAGAAAAAAAACATTAATAATTAATATATTACAAAATTTGTAACATGTCATAAATAGTAATGATTTATTAATATAGAACGGAAAATATCTAGATTAGATCGAAAATCTGTATCATATTATGATTTAAGTTGTTTTTTTAAAGTATTTTATGTTTTTTAGCTTCACGCTGTATCCCGCATGTAACAGGGTAGGCAAAGGGAACCTGGTGTGAAGACACTCCCTTCCCCACTTTAAGCCAAATTTTGCTGCTGCTGTTGCTGCTTTTTAAGATGAACGCCACGGTTTGTCTTTTTACCAGAGCGAGTAAAAGAAAAGAATTAACTCCCTTGTGTGGGAATCGAACCCACAATAATCGGGTTTATATTCCACGACTCAATTAATATACCTTTAGGTATGTGTCATCAATAATGTTACTATATTACAACATTGAAATGGATCAATACACTTTATTTCACTTTATAGAAAACATATAAAAGTTTGAACGTAGTGGAAAATTTTGATATTATTATAATTTTTTATAGGTTTTCTAATAAGTACCTATTATTTTTACTAAGTGTGGAATAACGCTTTAAAAAATGTAAAAAATAAACTTTATTTTTCCTATAACTTAACTAAATAATCTTCATCTTATCCAAGTTTCATAAATTGAAGTCCAGCAACAGTTAGCGAACAGCAGTTAACGTGATCCCGGCGTCGAGGAACAAATCCCTGAGCTCTAACTCTTATCTTACTTGAGAAGCCTTAAACTTTAGCTTTGTGAACTTCGACGTATATCAAAATTTTCCGACATTATTAAGGTTTAAAAGATTTTAAAGGATTTCTAGTAACTTAATTTGTTATAAAAGATATAAAGATATATTAATATCTTTTGATTTTTTGATATTTTTAAAGATATATTTTTTATTCTATTATTATTATTGAGACGTAGTTCAGTAAGTAAGGCATCATGGCAGCAGTTGGTACGTACTTAACAGTACACGATCGTAAACTTTAATGTTATATAATATATAACATAATAACATGCATATTATGCATGTGGGTATTTAGAGATATTTTTCAACAGGGTGTTTTTGTGTATAGTTTTGTTTTGTAATTTTAAGTTGTTTATAATATTTTTGTTAGTCAAAATTCTGAGATGAAATTAAGTATATAACATTATGAACGATTTAAATATTTACCCCATGTGTATAATTCATTGTACTGTGTAAATAATGTTTTTGCAACGGGCGTCTAATGGAGAGAATGACTAAATTTGAGAGATACTCGTACGTGTTTATATAAAAAAGAAACCTTATATTTTGGCTTTTACTTATATATTATTCCACACGATAAAACGGGTTTCATCAGATAAGGCGAAAAACGAGGAAAATTTAATATTTTTCTTACTGTATTATGCCGGGAAGTATAAAATTAAAATTACTTGTCCCAAGGCGTTACAGCTCTTTTCTCGAATTATCCTTAATTTTCTTTATTGCAGAGACAATAAGCCTTCTTGTTCAATTAAATTTAATTTTATTTAGTAATCGAAACCTACAGAGATAACATTTTTAAAAGAATAAATAGAATTCACCATGACAACTTTTGCCCTACCTAAAATATCGATTCATAATCAAAATTACAGATTATAAACAAATATCTTAGCAAATACCCGCTATATACCTACCTACTCATAAAATGTAAACTATACATCCTCGTGTTACATATTGGAAGAGTTCAATTGTAACATGATGGTAGTGAGTTCGTTTAAACTCGCTTGAATATTTATATTGCCACTCAACACGCAATGCCTCCAGAATCCGGCAGAAAGTGGGGAACGGAGTGTCTTAACATTAGGTTCCCTCTGCCTACCCTGCTGTGTGCGGGATACAGCGTGAAGCTGATTTGATTTTTTTTAAATATTTATATTCAAAAATATTTTTATTTTTATTTTTGTTGTATAATTGGACAATAACATGACCTTGAATTCTGCTCTCGACATGCATGTCCCTACTTATAATATGATCTGAAAGTGGGACAGAGAAAGAAAGAAAATGATGATGAAAAATATTAACGTAGAAACCTTACCACGCTAATGAAACACTGTGTTCATATTTCACTATTATCAGAATTCTATATAACATAATAACTTTTGTAACTTCCTTTCTAATGCCCGGCCATTTCTAAACTGACTACAAAAAGTAACTCAGTTACACTCCGTTTTAATGTTGCCGTTTTAAAAATAATATTTAAATTGCAAAAAAAATTATTTCAAATAATGGTAAAATTACTATTATATACATACACGCGAAAGATACGCTTAGTTGAATAAAACAACATTTATATAAACAATATTTTATGATTTTTGAATTTTTTATGACTTTTGAAGTAATTATTAACTTTTGTGAAAACTATAAAGTAAATAACTCGATTGAAATAAACAAAAACAACTCAATAAAGACCGAGGATACAAGCAAGTAGCACAGTACAGTAGCGTGTACGTGTGAAATGTATGTAACACTTCCTTTAATTTACTTACACGCTCTATCCCGCATATATCCCGGAATATATATAATAATAATAAAAAAATAATAGAAATAATTTATTTCTCCACACAATGTAAAGTATACAAAAAAGTAGGTTATATTTAGGTACATAGAATATTATTTACAATCATGTGAGACTGACGCTTGTACTAAGCTCTGAGCTTGTGTTACTAGTCGCCAGGTTCTCACTCGCGGAATGCCTAAAAATACAGGTATGTACGGTATTATTATTAAAGTAGGTGGTATACAAATAATAGAGAAATACATGTAACTACAATATAAAAAACTACAAGAATAGGTACATTAACAAACATTATTTACATTCATATTATAATTATAGGTTGCTATTGCAGAATAATGAATAAGTTGGATGTTGTACGTTGGTGTATGTGTCTGTGTGTGTTTGCGTAAGTATGTGTTTGTGTGTGTTTATGTGTTTTTATGATTTGATTACGTAGTTATTATTTTTTCAGTAGAGTCATATGACATGCCTAATAGCCATTCAGTGAGAACTTTTTTAGTTTTAAATTTATTGAAGCTGTAGAATAAAAATTTTGCATTTATCTTATTATAGAGGAAGCTACCAAGAAAACAATAGAAATTGTGAGAAAATTTAGTTCTGTGAGTAGATGTAGGGCACACTTTACCTTTCCTACGTTTAGTTGCATTTTCTTTTGAGATATAAGATATTTCGGCGTGTTTTTTTAATATTGTTTGTAGGATAAAAATTTGTCTCACAGTGAGTACGTTCCATAATTTATATAGGTCATTAGTAGGATATAGGATAGGAAGAAAAGCACTTACTTTTAGGATGGCTCTTTGAGCTCTTTCAACTTTTAGCATATGAGACTTATAAGATCCTCCCCATGATGTGATACAGTAGCTAATAGTAGATTGACAGATAGCAAAATATACCGTTTTAAGTATCTCACGATCTGCGATGTGCCTCAGGTTTTTGAAGATGACAATTAACTGGCGTAATCTTACTGAGAGATTATTGAGATGAGGCTCGAAGCTTAAATTGTGGTCAATGTCTATTCCTAAGTATTTAACCACTTCAGCCCGCTGGAGAGGGTTACAGGAACAATGAGACTGGTGTGAGAACTTGCAAGAGTGAGCGATGAGCTGTAAATTTGATGGACTAGATAGCTTGTGAATAGAAAAGGTAAGGTATTTGGTTTTCTCGATGTTCAAAGTTAGAAGATGATTATTTAGCCAATTCATAATCTTATTTATACCCTCTT
>JAATLQ010036516.1:0-33361 GCA_013421005.1 Heliconius erato x Heliconius himera | reverse complement strand
TTTTCGAATGATTATTTAAAATATGAAACGTGTGTATCATTCGAACATTTCTTTCATTTGGTACCTCACTTGAACTAGCTTTAATATCAAATTTTGCCCCCCGTTTAAGGCAATTATTTTTTAGGCTTTGGCCACAAATGTATAGTTTTCAATGATAAATTTAATGTTTTTACCTGAGCTAGTACTACCTGTAGATGATAGCTGCCAAGTTTCATAATTCTAAATCAACCGGAAGTGCCCTATTAATTTTGATTCCCTTTACAGTGTCGAAATATGTTTTTTTGCGATATAAACGGACATATTTTTTTTAAGTAAATGTAGAAATATATCAGAATATCAAGGGACCGTTGATCTGGTGTATGTTCTTGTGATAAAGGCTCTTGACAGACACACAGATGGACGGACGGACAGCAAAGTGATCTTATTAGGGTTCCTTTTTTACTTAAAAGATACAGAACTCTAAAAATATAGTATCTAGGCGAAATAGTATATAGTTATAACATATTTGCTTAAAAGAAATAAATAAAAGTAATGAAATTTCAGATATTAAACGTATAATAAATATAAGAAAAATGCTGAGATACTGAAAATTGAACTTAAAAAGTATATTTAAAAACAAATCACTAAAGCTACAGCTAACTAACTAACTTATCTATGACGAATTATTTTAAGTAATCTTTTTAATCATGAAAATTTTAAATATGGAGTCATTAATCAAACGAAAACATTACGTGGCCTTTATTTAGCTTGCATTTGAAATATATTCCAAAATATTTCGTCAGCTGATAACAAATTGATAATATATGTGAATACATTTTGTTTTTTTTTTATATTAATAATTATTTTATATAATGCTGTATTTTTTATTAAGAAAACAATTTTTTCTTATTAAATTCTTTTTAGTATACGTATAAAAATTCTAAAGTTAATATACTAAAAACTCACATTTCTAAATAATTTTCATTGTTAAATACCCTAATTAAAGGGTAAAAAACACTTTAAAACACTTAAACCTTCTCATGTATATAATGTTTATTGAAATAATTAAGTTTTCTTTATCGAGATCAATATTTATTATAAAGGTATCGTAAAAGAATTCAAAATGCAAAAATCTATGTTAGTCATAAAGATAAATGTCCAAAAAAAGCGATAATATGACAGATATCTTATCACTTCGATAATAACGTATAAAATTGTAAACAGTTCGGAATTCACATACTAATAGAGTAGACAATTGGACTGCCGAGATTTCGTATAAAAAGTGGAAAGTTTCGTGAAAATGAATAAATTTCTTGTATTTCAGATCGTTCTTCTCGCTGTGGTAGCCATGGCTGCCTCACAGGGAGGTATGTATTATTAAACTATAATTAAACTTAATGACTTCATTGTGGGAACTCATTGAAGAAAAAATATCTATAGTAGATTATATTCTTATCACAATTTTCTACATTATATTTTTTCTTTTCTCGCTTTACAATTACTTAGCTCTTCATTTAATAAATTTATTCTACAACATATCTACCGTAAAACGCATTATTTAAACTTAAAATTTATTAAAATTCAATTGCTTAATTTACATATATCTCTCAGATAACCTTCTGTTTCAAGGGTCTCTTACGAAACTGTTGTTATTTGATGCGTTCTTATTAAATAAGATAATTATTTATTTTTATGTAATAAGCACGTATTTTAAAAAAATATTAAAAAAGCACGTTTTAAAAAAGGAGTTTTTTCTATTTATTAGTATTATTAATTATAAGTTTTTTTTTTCATATTTTTTTATGGCAATTCTTTTTTTTATTTCAGTGCAAGTAGTCGATCGTAATCCATTGGAGGGTATGTGTAAACTATAAAATTTTAAGAAAGTACATTTAATAGTTTTACGTTTTAAATTGTTTTACTAAATTTTATAGCAATTTCAGGAATTTTTAAATATGTCCAATCAAATATTATTTTAAAAAACTTTTAATTTTTTTTTAGTATATTTAACGCCAAGAACTTCTTTTCTTTCAAAACGTGTATTAAACGAATATATTTTTTTACAGTACAAGTTGTCGATCATAATCCATTAGAGGGTACGTGTTAAATTATTATTTAATAATTAGTGTTTTCTATTAATACAAAATGCACAATGCCAAAAATGGACGTCTCATATAAGCAAAATATGTAAAAAAAATTTTTTTTTACAGTTCAAGTTGTCGATCGTAATCCATTAGAGGGTATGTGCAAATAAAATTGTAAAATAGTTTTCTTATCTTTTTTTTCTATTTTAAAATTTTAAACAAAAGTATTTTTTCTAGCAATTTTATACTTAACATCTTAAACATTCTATAAATAAAAAAATAACAATAATAACAATTCAAATATGACCTTTTTTTTAAAATATAATAAATCTGTTCTATTACGTATGTTTTTTTACAATTCGGCCTATACATATTTATTTCAATTACAGTGCAAGTGGTAGAGAACAACCCTCACGGTATGTTTAATTATCGTAAAAACCGTTTTTTTTTTAATTAATCGTGGTATATGGATAAGAATAAGGGTATAAATATGGGCGTATTCTAAAACTTTTAGGGTATTTTTTGTGTAGAGGTATCTTTTAGGTGTCTTTTCTCTTTCAGCTACAAACTAAATACCTTTTTTTAATTAATAATACTAATAATTTTATAATAAATAGCTGTCGTGGCGTAGCAGGTTCAGCGTCTAACTGTAAATGTAAAGGTTATGGGTTCGATTCCCAACTTCGTTTCCTCGCTCTGGTAAGAAGAGAAAGCGCGGTGTGGAGTTCCGCCACTCAACAATCAAACAACAGTGCGGAGCGAAGTGTCTTAATATGAAGTTCTCATCCGCTTTCCTAACTATATGCAGGGTAAAGCGTGAACCTAAAAACATAAGAAAGATAAATAAAACTTTTCAAATGGATTATTTGAATATCTATTTAAAATCTCTATCAATAGAACGACGACATTTACATGATGTCAGATGGAATTATTAAAAATAAAATTAAAATATAAAAAAAATGGCTAAAAATTGGAGATTATAGTTCAAAATTATTAAAAAAGTATATGAAACTAACGAACTTTGAGTAAAATGACATTTCATTTTACATAACAAAATCATGATTAGGTAATTCTTCAATTTTACTACTGTTGTGTTGTATTACTTTTAAACTATCTATTTCTAAACTATCAATACTTTTCTTGAATCTTTTTTTTTCTTTCCTATGTGCTAACAACACTTTGCTTATTTCCGCTATTTATTTCCCTTTCAGTTCAAGTTGTTGACCAACCTAACCCGGATGCAGGTATTTTTATTAAATTAAAACTTACTAAAAAACTCATATCACTGACTAATATTGACGTTTAACTTATTTAATGAAATTCGTAAATTATATATTTTTTTTAAATATAGATTTTTTTAGATATTAATTTTAATAAAAAATAAATTGAAAAGAAAATTTGATAGTCTGATGATTTGATGTAAAGGCTTCTAATTTTTTCATTTCTACTGTAAAAGCCTTATTACAAATATATCAAACTTTTACAAAATATATTAAATATAATATATCACTTTTTTACGTAATTTAAAATCATTAAAATAAATAATCACATATTATAATTAATTAAGCACTTCTATATTTTCTTAATTTTTGTATTCCATTTTCAGGCAACTACAACCCCGACAACTGTGAGTATATTCATTTATTATAACATTTTTTTAGTGACTGTATACGCGACAGGTTGTGAGTTCGATTCCCACTCGAAGAAATGAAATATTTAATTTATTCAATTCTTTGTTCTGGTGTTAAGGCAAAGCGCGGCGTTAAGTTACGCCACTCAACATGCAATGCCTCCAGAATTAATACTAGATTCCCTCTTCCTAACCTGCTGTATGTGTGATACAGCGTGAAGCTGATAAAAAAAATCAAGTAAAATATACCTAATATATGAAGGTCATGACCGTAAAGAACTGTGAAACGTTCATCCTGTTGCATATACTAAGCTACAATATATGTTATTTGTTAAATAAATATCTATAGATAAAATTAAAAAGACAATCTATTTCTCTTTTCTTTATCTTCACGCTGTATCCAGCACAACACTAGGTTAACACTAGGTTCCCTCTGCTTACTCTGCTGTGTGCGGTGTATAGAATGAGGGTAAAAAAAACTATATTTATAATTAAAACACTTAAATATTGAAAACATTTAAATATTGACATCCTCCGAGTTTGACCGAGTTTGATACCTCTGAGAGAGCCCCATTTTCAAGTTAGTAATTATACATACAGTCTTAACTACATATTAGACTATTAATCTTCACTATTTCAGCTTTGCTTAAATGATATAGGTCTGGGGGCCCTGGGATCTCAGTCTATTGAGGACAAATATGTATCTTAATTAAACTAAATGCTTATTTTTGTTCACAGTTGTTGTTGACGAATTCTTCGGCCAACCTGCCCGGCGTAAGTATCATCATATAAATAATATCTTCAAATATCATTAAGGATATTAAACAAAAAATGAGAAAATTGTGGACAAAAATTATAACTATATAAGCATCTATGAAACATTTAAATAATTCATGTCGTTATGTATGTGTGTGTATTTACACACATACGCGATACTACTACAAACGTACTGAGGATGTGTGAAGTTTGATATTAAAGAGTCAATATAGACATTCAATATTTGTGACCTCCATTTTTGGTACAAGGCAAAAGCCTATTGCACTTACATATTATTATTTTTTCTTCTTCAAATTTTTCTCAACGCCGTGCGCCTTTGCCTTGCCTCGACACGAAGATATCTTATAGAAGAAAAGAGAACCATCTCTCCGCTCTATTTTAACACTAATTTGGAAACTGCCCTAAAAAGAAAAGCTTCAACGAATGCGTTAGTGAACATCTCTCATGTTTATGTTTTATAATTGAAAAATTCCAACAAAACACTCCGTTCTCCATTCTGTCACTTCCCATTAGGTTCACTCTGCCTACCCCGCTGTGTACAGGATACCGCGTGAACCTATTTTTATTATTATTACCTAAAATATATTTTTTTCTTTTCCAGCAAACAACTTCCAGCCAATCCGTAAGTACATCTCTATTTTAAATTTATAGATTGTTTGAGTAATTTAATCTATGGCGTACAACATACTTTCAACTTATTAGATTTTTTTTAACACAACTTATTATAAAAAATATAATAAAAAGCTACTTTTTTTTTTTTTTTTTTTACTTATTTATTTTAAAAATATCTCTCATCATTTATGTTCAATATATATCTTAGTAGTTATGACTAAATAAGTATTAATAATATTTAACATTTTTTTAAAAATGTTATTCAACACTTAGGAAAGAAAAATGCTTATTTATAAAACATAAAAAAAATTACGTAGCGAGATTGGAACCCGCGCCTCCTGGAAACCGTTTTCCAGGTCCTGATCGGTTTCCACCGACCACTATATACTAACTTATTTAGATAAGTAAATAATTCTTATTTCATATAGAAAAGTACTTCATTACTTCAGTAAGTTATGATATTTATTTTATTCCCGACTGCTAAGGAAGGGTTATGTTTTTCGCTCTTATCTTGTATGTATGTAATATTCTTTATTACCTTATATCTCCAGAACCACTGAACGGATTTACATATTTGAGGTATCGTTACATTTATATTAGATTTATATTAGCATAGCAAAAAAAATAATCATGGCGGCTGTGGGACAACATTGGACTTAGTGAAAAAAAAAAACATTTCGAATACCACAATATGGGTATCAAATTCAAGACCTCAATACGAGGATTTCAAAAAGGTATATTATGATTATCATTACCATAATACATCCTTACGAAAAAGTGAAAAATAAAAAAAAAATGTAAAAACAAAAACCCCGACTGCATAAAACTAAAAAGAAACTAAACAAGCCCAATAGTTTATTAGCATTAACAGTCGGGACCTATAAGTAATTCTTCAATCAATAAAATGGGGCTTGTTTATTTTCTTTTTAGTTTTATGCAATCGGGGTTTTTGTTTTTACAAATATTTTGTCTTAATAAGATTAATAAAAATATATATTTTTTGATTTAAACAGACAATGGTCCCTACATCGTCCCCAACTACCGCCCTAAACAATGTAAGTAAAGTAAATTTTCAATAAAATAATTTAAAATCACTTTAGATTTAAGAAATGAAATATATTAAAAAGTACATATATTCAGCTTATAAATATAAACAAATTATACTGAAAAATCTTGAAGAAAGCCAGTCGTGGCGCAGAGGCACAAGTTTGTGACTGTAAGCGTGGCGGTTGTGGTTTCGATTCCCAGTTGAAAAAATAAAATATTTAATATTATCATTACTTATCTCGTCGTTCGGTTCCGCTTCTGAACACGCAATGCCTCGAAAATTCAGCAAACAGCGGGGAACGGATTGTCTTAACATTAGGTTCCCTCTGATACAGTGTGAAGCTGAAGAAAGAAAGACATTTACATAATAGATATTAACATTTTTTTTGTTTCGTGTTTCAGTTCCTCCCGGCGCCCGTGGTGGACCTAAGAACTAGGAACCAAATTAAATGATAATCCATAGAATTTGGAACGCTAACTACTTCATTTACTTTATTACATAATATCTTATAAAAAAAATGATAATTAATACTTTATATTATTTACATTTCACTATGTACTTTATTGTATTATAGAAATATATATTATAATTTTATACATAATTTCTTTTATTTTATGTTACCTTTAGTAATAATAAGTTTTATATAAATAACTTACAAGAAAAGACTGTCGTGGCACAGGGGCACAAGCGTGCGACTGTGAACGTGACGGCTCGAGTTCATTTCTCACTCGTGGAAATGAAATGTTTAATATTTATATTTCCTCGCTCTGGTCACGAGAAAAAGTACGTTTTCGTCATTTAACACACTGCCAGAAGAAACGGAGTGTTTTAACTCTAGGTTCCTAGGTTCCCTTGACTACCGCGGCATACAGCGTGAAGGTAATAAAAAAAAGGAAGAAGCAAATCTCTAGGACATTATATAGTTCTATTATACACTAGGTTCTTTACAAAAAGTAAAAAATTAAATAAACTACTTAAGACACTAGCAACAAATATATCAATATAAAAATAAAATAAAATAAATCAGCTTCACGCTGTATCCCGCGGGGAAGGCAGAGGGAACATAGTGTTAAGACACTCCGTTCCCACTTTCTGCCGGATTCTGAAGGTATTGCGTGTTGAGTGGCAGAACTCAATGCCGCACTTTGCCTCGACACCAGAGCGAAGAAATGGAAATATAAATTTAAGTAAATATTTCATCTCCTCGAGTGGGGATCGAACCCACAACCAGTCAGTTTTACAGTCATTCTTTGTGCCGTTTGTGAATCAAATATATTATTTATGATAATTATTTATTATGGAGAGGATCAAAGAGCCATTAACTTTAAATGTGTTTGTTAAACAGTAATTGATGTGTGGTCGTTCTTATTAATTATCAATAATTGATGATAAATAAGTTATCCTTCATTTGACTTTCAGACTTTAAGTAGATCAGTAAGATCGTTTCTTATATTTTTTTCTATTATTTTTTATGTACATTAAATATTTTATTTCCTTGAGCGAGAATAAAACCCACAACCGTTGTCTTGGACAGATTTTTAAACTACCTACGCAATGAGTTTTAATATATCTTTCACTAATCTGTCAAAATGTCAACATATTCATGCTTTTTTTTATTTAAAATTTAATAGATCTACAGACATATTTAAAATTTTAAAAAGTTTTCTTTTAGTCTTCTTAAAGTAACTCTTAACCTAAGGCTAAATAATCTCTAGGTATAGAAGTTTTTTTTTTCAGTATTTTAAGGTTACGCGCTATCGAAGTTAAGAGCAAAATATTTCTTATTATTTCTTTGCCGTGATAGTTATTCTTTGGTTCTTCTAAGCTGCACTTCTCAATTTATCTCACTTCACTTCTCATTTCACTTAATCTTAAAAGACATACTAAAAGTGCTTTAAAAAAACGATTTGATACAAAAATATATTGAATTTGAATCATTACAATTTTTTTTTAAATGTGTATGTAGTCTTTATTGACTAAATTCCAATAGTACCATTGCACAACCAATATTGAACTTCTAACAAAACACACAAACTAAAGAATAATAATAGGTATTGTCGAGTCTGATTTCAATTACCTTTGTTATATATTACTTACGTGTTTGTTCAAACATTAAGAAGATGAAATGAAATATTAATAAAAGAACTACTGAGACGAGAGAAGAAGACTTGTTCATAAATATTTTTCAAAACTGATATTATGGAGTTCTGTAGAGCTACTGCAAAGCCAATAATAGACAAAATATAAATCTAAATATCGATATGATGAATACAGCATGGAGATGTCAGCGCTCCTTTTACGGGAACAGCATATAGGGTAAAATATTTTAAACATATACCTAAAGAAATTAATCATGATACCTCAACAGTTTAGACGTAGGATTGTTTTTCATTTCACGTCGTTTATTCATACCTGTATTTCGTGTGACGCAGTTGCGCATAGATACCAATAACGTAAATACCTACTAGTACAAAAATACTACTAAATGTTAAACAATTTTAAAAGTTGCCGCCAATACCTACGACTCGATTTCGGAATGAGGCGTATGCGGCGGTTTCCCTTTGATAGGTTTATGTGAGCGTGCGTAGTTTTTGACAAATTGCGTTTTATATTACAACAATAATTTTATTATTTATTTTTTTAAAAAATCACTTACTCATTTTTGGGAAAAAAATGTATTAGGCTTCTATAGAGTAGTTAAAACTGTGTTTTCCTTTAAAGTGGTGCTGACACTTCCACTCTGTATATATTTCCCTGACAAAGTGCGTCGTAGAGTAGTGGGAAACGGTAAGAGGGAATCTAGTGTTAAAACACTCCGTTCCCCTCTTTCCAACGAATTTTCGAGGCATTGCGTGTCGAGTGGCGGAATTCAACGCCGCGCTTTTGATCGATTTATATTCAAAAAATAACAAATTGATATACAGTATACATGTGAAATTGCAGCATTACAGTTATACGCAATAATACATGTTTATTGCTTAATACTTTTCCCAATATAACAAAAACAGACGTTTAAAATAAATAAATGACATATTATAAATTTAATTTCTTATTGTTCTACATTGTTCTTATGACCACAAAAACACATTATATATTTTTTCTATATTCATGATATATATATATATATATATATATATATATATATACAATATATATTTTTCATACGATTTCTATATCTTTCTATCTTAATTATTCATTGTAGCTTATTCTCTTATCTCTATTAGTTGTCTCAAGTGATTAGCTTGCAAACTTACCTAAAACAAAGCAAAACGAGCTAACTTTATACAAGGATTTTTTTAAAGAAAGTTATTTGGCATTGGAAAAATATCTTCGTGAATATAATAAAATAAAATCAACACATACATATATACGGTATTTCAATAGGTTTTTAAGGACACAAGCGTGTGACTGTAAACACGAAAGGTGCGTTCGATTCCCACTCCAGAACTAGTAATATTTAAAAAAAATATTTCTTCATTCTGGTGTGCGCGGAAAATTCGATTCGCTGCAATCTCTTTACTTCATTTAGGGCATTTTAAATTATAGACAATGGTTATAGGGTGGCGAGAATTATGAAAGCCTAAGTAAATTAATTAATTATCCATCTCTTAATATATAAATGGCCAGAATTTCGATTATTATATCTGTAACATATAAAATACGTTACTTCTTGGAATAAATACAAAAAAAAAATACATATACTTATTATTACAAAAATCAGTTTCCATACAATTAAAAATAAATGAATTTAATTTGCATAGACAAAATAGCGGTACATCACTATCTCACTCATAAACAATACCTTTTAATAAATATCCAAAGCAAATATTATACCTATAAAACAAGTGATTTTACATTACAATAATTACTTTTTGATACCATCAGCTACATTATTGTGAACATTTATTAGAGACGTTATTAATATTAAAAATGGAACTTTTACCAATGGTAAGTACAATATTAAACATTAAAAAATATTAAATTTATAGCTATTAGTAGTCTGTTAGTCTATAAAAATGCGAGTTTGTGATGGTTCTAAATCGACTAAGAAGAAAAATATTTAACTTCTTACAACATAAAAAAGTTAGTCTTAGTGTTTTTATTTTTCTATAGCATTGTTATACTTTTTTAGTATAAATAAGTAGTAAAGCATTTTATGGAAAGAGTAATATTTGTTTTTTTTTTTACATAAACCGAAGTAAGGTTGGAGAGAGAAATAACAAGAAAGTGAAGGCGCCCTATTTATTTATCCCGCATGTAGGCAAAGTGAATCAGGGAACCTAATGTTAAAACACTCCGTTCCCATGGAGACACTTCCGTTCCCTAGAAAAAAAAACTCCATTCATGGGATATAACATTTTTCTGTCCTTTAATAATATAGAATCTCAATTATGTTGTCTTTACATCTTTATGTTCAATTGTTATGATGATAATGACTTTATTATTTTTTACAGGTTGCCTATTGTATCACCATGACGATGGCAATGGTGGCTCCCTATATAATAGATGATTTAGAAATGGTTGACTACTAAAGGAAACACAATTTTATATGATTTTCTGATGAATTATTAATAAATGTTATTATATTATTTAATGAAAATATTATTATAGAAAATATTATATTAGAACAGTTTGTAAGATGTAAATAAAATATATTTAATAAATAAATGTTGTTATAGAATATGTTTATATAAATATATATATATATATATATTAAATAGCTTTAATATTCACCAAATAATAGTTTTTATTTATGAATCTCCTGTAAATATAAAACTAGTAGAGGCCATCGTGGCGCAGTGGCACGCGCGTGTGGTTTCGATTCTCATTCGGAGGAATGAAATATTTAATATTAAGAAATAAATTCTTTGCTCTGGTAACAAGTCAAAGCGCGGCGTTGAGTCCCGCCACTCAACACGCAATTCACTGAGCAGCGAAAAGTACGGAACGTAGTGTCTTAGCAGCAGGTTCTCTCTACCTATCCTACCATATGCGAGAGACAACGTTCAGATTTTGATACCTCCATTCAATCTTGGAAATCTCAAAATGTTATTCCCACCATAAAACCTGGAAAATGTCCCTCTAATCCGAAATAATACAGACCTGTTGCTCTAGCATCTGCTTTATAACAAATTATGGAAAGGCTTTTAAATCTGGAGTGGATTGTGGAAAGTGGAAGTGGTTGGTTTCAGAAAGGGATTAATTACCACAGATAATCTTAATGTTTCTACTACAGATATTCGACGAGCATATGCCAAAGAGGAGTATATGGTTGATATATTTCTATATGTTACATCTTCATATTATAATGTTGTTTTTCTGGTACTCCGGCAGAAATTGCACCAGCCGAGTATTCCGGCGAGTATGACTCATTTCGTATGTAATCTGCTGACGGTATATCAATACCTATAAAACATGCACCGCTTACTATACCTCCTAGAATTGCCTGGAAAGTTTTGCCTCAAAGTTCAGCTCTGAGTCCTCTGTCGTATAATGTATACACTCATGACCTCGAATTGTCTGTCAATACTTATTTAGAAGTTTTTCTTTCCTAAGTGTGGAATAACACTTTAAAAATGTAAAAAATTTCTATCAATAGTTTTTGTAATATCCTCCAGTACGCTGATGATGTCGTCCTTTACTACACCTCAAAATCTGGAACACTTAACCACTTTACTAGTGTAAATTATATATAGCCAATAGCTCTCTGACCATGGCTTGGCACTATCAGTAAGGAATTGCCGAACAGTTGTGTTTTCCCACCTTAAAATAATTTTCCTAATTTTGAAATTATTTTCGATAATGAAACTATACAATTAACAGAAGAACAAACAGATTTTTAATAAAAGACAGAACGACAATTTCGTTGAACTGATGCTGGACGTATCAATAAAAAATGTGAAAAAGGCACTGATGCTGTAAGAGGTGTGTGTAAAAGTACTGCACAATGCCCATAATGTGTAGTCACACAACTGAAACGCTCGGAAAGCCATAATTAAAGAACCATACCATACCAACTATACTTTATCTAAACTAAAACGAAGAATTTATTAAAAAAAAAAAAATTAGCTTCACGCTGTATCCCGCACACAGCAGGATAGGCAGAGGGAACTTAGTGTTAAGACACTCCGTTCCCCATTGCGGGTTGAGTGGCAGAACTCAACGCCGCGCTTAACCTCGACACCAGAGCGAAGAAATGAAAATATAAATTTAAGTAAATATTTCATCTCCTCGAGTGGGGATCGAACCCACAACCAGTCGGTTTTGCAGTCACACCCCGTGCCGCTGCGCCACGACCGGTCTCAAAGAATTAATTAAATTTAAAATAAAATGGAACCATTGAAAATAAGCCATCACGGATCTGCGTATCGAAATAGTACATAAATAAATACACAATTAAGCTGTCGCAACGTAATAAGGAGATAATTTCTTATAATTTCTTACAATAATTAAAATTCTAGTTAACGCGTATTACCGTCAATTTATCCATTGTTGTCTCTTCAAAACATTAAAAACGTGTGATTCGAAAATTAAAAGAAGTTACTATAAAAGATGTTACAATTTCAAGATTCATCTAAGCTTATCTGTAGTAAATAAGGAACATGCATCGGTTAGCGGTAAGTATATTTTATTTTGAACTATTTTCAATTATTTACGGCCGTCGCGTCGTGGCGCAACACTAGCGTGTGACGGTAAACGGTAACTGTAACAGTACGTTTCTCTTTATTTCCTTCCTTAAAAAATTAAATTAAATTAATTTTTATTTATTTTTTTATTTCCTCGCTCTGGTAACGAGAAAAGGCGCGGCGTTGAATACTAGGAACAGAACAGTTTTAATGGGAAACGGAGTGTCTTAACACTAGGTTCCTAAGTTCGGGGTTTGTTTGTCTTTCGTATCATATAATATTTAAAAACTATTCGTCTATGAATCTTGGAAAAAAGATTTACGGTAGGTTGACTAAATTTAAATGAGTGTAAGTGATTACTTAAATAAAATTATGCTGCAAAAACATAAAAAAAAGTTGTCCTGATGACAATAACATTTCAAAGACCTATCGATCCAAAATTAGTTAAATTTGTGTGATCTTGTATTAGATATTATAGATTTTAAAACATAAACTGAAAAAGAAATGTGATAGTATAAAAGTTAATAATTTAAATTTAACGGTGTGTTTTAACACGAGGTTTCCTCTGCCTATCCTGCTTTACTGGTGCGGAATACAGCGTAAAGCTGATATAATAGCATTTTAAATAAGATACGATCTCGAACACACCCTGTGTGTTGTAAAAAAATACTGGTTATTTTAACAACTACAACAAATATTATATAAAATAAAAATAAATTTACAAAAATAAATTAGCTTCACGCTGTATCCCTCATACAGCAGGGTAGGCAGAGGGAACCTAGTGTTAAGACACTCCGTTCCCCACTTTCTGCCGAATTCTGGAGGCGTTGAGTGTTGAGTGGCAGAACTCAACGCCGCGCTTTGGCTCGATACCAGAGGGAAGAAGTGGAAATATACATTTAAGTAAATATTTCTTCTCCTCGAGTGGGGATCGAACCCACAACCAATCAGTTTTACAGTCACACTTTGTGCCACTGCGCCTCAACATAACATAAAATAATATTTTATAGCTTCATGTTCTATCCCGCTGATAGGAACTGTAAACCGCCTACATTTAGTGTTAAGGTACTTCGTTCCCATTAAAACACTTCCGTGTCTCATTTTCCCTGGAACTCTGGAGGCATTGCGCGTTGAGTGGTGGAACTCAGTGCAGCGCTTTTCCTCAAATAATATTTAATTTCTTATATTGGGAATCGAACCCACAACCTGTCGCATTTGCAGTCACACGCTAGTACTGGCCTCAAACCATGACCAATCAATGGCCTCAAATTATGTTTAAATAATTAAAAAAAAATGATTTAATAAACACCAAAAATATTTTCAGTAAAAGTTAAAATGTATAGTTGAAATATACATAATAGTTAAAAATTCATGATTTTATCAAAAAATATTTAACTAAACAAAAATACTTAATAATCCCTCATAATTTTTTTTTAATAGATATTTCTGTGCGTGCTAGTGCTGAGTACGGCGGTACTTTGTGAAGATCCGCCGAGCTCCAAGTCAGATCACCCCTCTGACCATCACTCTATGGAGCATCACAATGATCACCACGACCACCACAATGATCATCAAAACGATCATCAAAAGCTTCCAGGACCTCCTATATCAGCTAGCAAAATGCCTGAAATGCCTAAAATGCCAGATGCTAAGATGCCTAATTTTAACAGCTAAGCAATGAATTAAATCTTTTTTTATTACAAAAAAATTATACTAAAGATTTCGTGAAAATTTGTGAAAATTTAAATTTAATCAATTTATAATATTTCTTTTATTTCAAATATATTTTAAAGTTTACTTATGTATAGGTTTTTGAATTATGTAATAGTAACTAAATGTTTTTTTGTAATACAAGAATAAGAATTGCTCGACCGATGACTTTGAAAAACTGCAACGAATATGTGAAATATTCGTGAACGCACTTTTATAATAACACAATTTATTGTAATGACAATAAAACAGTTGCAACTGATTTTTTATTTTTAATATATATATCCTTACTAATTTATTTTATTTAATACTAACACTGTAGCCAGTTGTGCATCGAGGCCAGTCGTGGCGCTGAGGCAAAAAGGTAAACGCGACAGGTTATGGCTTCGACTCCAACTCGAGGGAATGAAATATTTAATATTAGGATTTCTTCGCTCTAGTATCGAAGCAAAGTGCGGCGTTGAGACTAAATACTTAACTTACAATGCCTCCAGAATTCAGCGGAAAATTTCGAGTGACGCTTTTCTCTATCGCACAGAGACAGGGTCTGGCAATTTGTGGAAACCACTCGTGAAAATTATTGTAATTATTTTTTTTCTCATTCCTCCGCTCTTGCAAGATAAATCACGGGGATAAGTTCCACCACGCAACGCGAAATATCTCCAATTCGTTTACAAAGTAAAAATAAAGCCTGAAATATCTCGAATTGGATTTGAACTCACGATCATCCTTTGCTGGTAAACACTTTTGGAACACGTGTAACTGTAATGATTATTTTGTTTTTTTCCCGACTGCTAAGGAAGGGTTATGTTTTTCGCGCGTATCTTGTATGTATGTAATATTCTTTATTACCTCGTATCTCCAGAACCGCTGAACGGATTTACATATTTAAGGTATTGTTAGATTCGTATTAGCAGCCCAAGTGTTCTTAGATAGGTGACGTTAATAAAAAATAATCATGACGGCTGTGGTACGCCATTGGACTTAGTGAAAATTTTTTTTTTCGTTTCGAAAACCACAATATGGGTATCAAATTCAAGAGCTCAATTTCAGGATTTCAAAAAGGTATATCATGATTATTATTACCATAATAAATTCTAACAAAAAAATGTAAAATAAAAAAATATTTGTAAAAACAAAAACCCCGACTGCATCAAACTAAAAAGAAAATAAACAAGTCCAATAGATTATTAGGATTAACAGTCGGGACCTATAAGTAATTCTTCAATCAATAAAATCTTTAAAAGGAACCCCGCATAATTTAAAGAGGTCCCGCCTGTTAATCCTGATAAACTATTGGGCTTGTTTATTTTCTTTTTAGTTTAATGCAGTCGGGGTTTTTGTTTTTACAAATATTTTTTTTTTTAATAATTTATACGACGTACAAATTCAGAAAATATATAATTTAAAGTTACTATTTTAATTTATGTAACACAATCATACATAAAACAAAGTATTAACAAAATAAAAAAACAAAAAAGTACATGAATAAATAAGTAAAATGAGTGCTTGAGGTATACATAATAATATAGTGGTTATAGCAGTTTGTCTTGTTGTTAGTATAAATAATTGTTAGAAACGGTTCATTGGAAGCATGAAGCAATAACAAATAATTGCGGCCATTATTGTTCATTCGACATTGCGAAATGTATTTTTTTCTATACTATTCTATACATATAGAATATAGAAATTAGAATAGATATATATAGAAATTTATAATATAGTATACAATTGAGTCTGGCTCATGGGCACAAGCGTGCGACTGTAAAGGCGACAGTTGTGGGTTCGATTCCTTCTAGGAGAATTTCTATTTCTTCGCTCTAGTAACGAGGTAAAGCGTGACTTTGAGTTCCTTCACTTAATAGGCAACGCCTCAAGAATTCAGTGGCAGTCTTAACTCTAGGTTCTCACCTTACTTTTGCCTACTCTGTTTTATGCGAGATACAGAGAAAAAAAAGATTTATAACCATAAATAAGAACTTAATGTCCTTTAATTTTATATAACAAATATACGATAGCAATTTAATTATAAAAAATACTAAACTATATACTTTTGTAGTTAAGTTTTTCTATAAATTCCAAATTAAGTTTTGTAAGAAAAAGTGTGTGCATCCTAATACAAAGATCATCAAAATATATGAAGTAAAAATAAATTGAAAAACAAACAGTTATATAACCCATAAGATACGATGATGATGTGAATTAGAATCGTCAAAACAGTACGGTGTTTAATATGTCAGCCAATAAGTATTGCTGTCCACGTGAAATAGTTTACTTTCACATCCTAAATTGCATTTGACTTAGTACCTCACGAAGTCTTGAATCAAAAGCTGTATAGGTATGGGTATACGGGAAAACTACTGCAGTGGCTTAAATTATTCACGGAAAATCGAAAATTCTATGTCGTGATTTCAGGTTATCAGTTATCGTTACATGAAATTGGATCTGGTGTCCCACAAGGCCCCCACTTAGGACTGTTTTTATTCAGTATATCTATTAACGATTTGCCGGCAACTTTTCATCAATATACCCCGTTTGTGTACGCTGATGATTTAAAATTCCTAAATGTCGTGGATACTATCAAAGGCGTGGCTCTATTATAAAGTGACTTAGATGGATTGTTGTAAAGATAATAGCATGTTACTGAATGTTAATAAATGTTTTCATGTATGCAATGCGTAAGCAATAGTACGAAACAAACGTTTCCAATCTGCGGCCTGACCCTATACCATATTGCAAGGATGACTGAACCGATGCAAAATAGCAAACTCGAACTGAGCCAACTGAGGATAGGTTTAGTCAATTGTTGTACTTGGATACTCTATTTTAGTTTATGTTCCACAAGAATACCGAGAAATTTTGTACTTGGTTAATGATGTTTCGGCTTATTTATATATATATTTTTTTTTAGCTTCACGCTGTATCCCGCACATGGCAGGGTAGGCAGAGGGAACACACACTTCGTTCCCCACTTTCTGCCGAATTTTGGAGGCATTGCGTGTTGAGTGACAGATCTCAACACCGCGCTAGCCTCAACCCCAGAGCGAAGAAATGGAAATATACATTTAAGTAAATATTTCATCTCCTCGAGTGGTGATAGAACCCACAACCAGGCGATTTTACAGTCACACTTTGTGCCGCTGCGCCACGACTGGCCTCAATTTTTATATGTAAACTATTATATTTTTATTTTTTAGACATTCTGCTCCTTCTTACCTAAAGGATAAATTTGTTTTCATAAAATCACCAGGGAATCAATTTAGGCCATTGCGCCATCTAATGTTTTGCATTATTATATATTATATATATTATTATTATTATATAGCTTCACGCTATATCCCGCACACAGCAGGGTAGGCAGAGGGAACCTAGTGTTAAGACACTCCGTTCCCCACTTTCAGCCGAATTCTGGAGGCATTGCGTGTTGAGTAATGTTTTGCATTCTCGTACATAAGACAAAAATATACGATCAATACAATTTATAAAACTGTGGAATAATTTACCTTTAAATATTCGGTAGGCAAAATCGTTGTTATCATTTAAAAAAGCTGTAAGACATCACTTTATGACAACATCTTATACAGGTTATGTTGACATTGAGTATAATAAAAAGTATATGTTTATCTATTTGTATGCATGTGTATGTATTTGTTTGTGTGTATATGTATTTGTATGTGTGTATAATTATTTGTCTTATATATTTAATTTTGAATTATATTATAAATATCTATGTACCTAGTTAACTATATGTATATGTACATATATATATAAACGTATATGTATTGTTTTTTCTTTCTGTTTGTATAATATTTATATTTTTAATTTGCCACCTACCTACCTGCTCATAATTATGACAGCTTCTTTTCGCCCTAAAGGTTGTCTGGAAGAGATACCTACTTAGCCATAAGACCGTCTTTTGTGCATTTTGTATTTATTATATTCTATGTGTCTTTCTATAGTGGTGTACAAATAAAGTAATAATAATAATATTTTATAGTTTTGAAAAAAATTTTTAGATATAATATAGTTAAAAATAAAAAACGTAAATATAAAAAAGAACTATTTATTTAAACTAATATTTTAAATAACTAGTATCCATGTTCTTAGTATCCACCGTGATGGCCATGATGTCCTCCGAGAACTAAAGATAATAATAATAGTTTTAAAACAAATTTAACCAATAAAAAAATATATCAAAAACTTAAGTTTTATGTTTTAATTTTATTCTATTTTTACCATCAGTTCCTCCCAGACCATGTCCAAGTCCAAGTCCATGACCAAGTGCCCCTACAGTTTCAAGACCTGCCTGGACTCCGAGACCTGCTTGTCCACCGAGAGCCCCTACTCCATCGAGAGCTCCTGCTCCACCGAGAGCACCTACTCCACTGAGAGCTCCTGCTCCACCGAGAGCTCCTACTCCACTGAGAGCTCCTGCTCCACCGAGAGCTCCACCCAAATCTACTTGTTTAGTGAATCCAGCTTCAGCTCCTATACCTCCTTCCCCACCAAGATGCCCTCCAAGAGAAATTTCTTCCCTATAACCTCCGTGCCCTGCTAGTAGACCTTCTCCACCAAGACCTCCGTGTCCTGCAACACCTCCTACTAAATCTACTTGTTTGGTTAATCCAGCTTGCCCTCCCAGTTCTCCTACAAGATTCCCTCCAAGCCCAGTTCCTCCTCCCAATCCTCCGAGTCCTCCACCTAAAAATTATAAAATATCCAACGAAATTATCATTTTCCTTATTATTTGATTTTTGAAGCAATAATTGCTTAACGTATCACAATATAAGCAATTAATTATAATTCTATTAATTTACCAATTTTATATGTATAAATTTATATCTAATATATGTATGTATATATGTATATATGTAAAGTTATGTACACTGTTGCATTGCACATTTAGACCTGCAATTTTTTTTATCTTTTCTCATACCCATAGGTTGACTGGAAGAAATCTCTATTAGAGATAAGTCCATCTTTGCCAACAATGTAACAATTTTATGATATTAATGTGAATCACAAAATGCAATAAAGAGTATAAAAATATACATATAAATATACATGTGTAAGTTAACTACTATGTAAAAAGTACAGAAGTACTGCAGCTATAAAAACACACATTAAAACTAATTTCTAAGCACATGTGACTAGATTATAGAATATATTTAGAAAATAAAAAATTTAAACATTGCTTTGACAATCAGAATATTGTATAGCTCAAGACTTCATACCATGCCCGTAGCCATGTGGGTGACCTGAAAAACATAACTTTTATCAATTTTATAAACATTAGGTCTTCAGAATTCATTTAAATTATTTGTTAAGTTATGTGGGGCACAAAGTGTGACTGTAAAATCGACTGGTTGTGGGTTCGATCCCCAGTTGTGGAAATTAAATATTTATTTACATTTCTTCGTTTTGGTGTAGAGGCAAAGCGCGGCATTGAGTTCCGTCACTCAACACGCAATGCCTCCAGAACTCGACGGAAAGTGGGAAACGGAGTGTATCAACATTAGGTTCCCTCTGCCTACCCTGCAGTGGTCGGGATACAGCGTGAAGCTGATTTTTTAAAATCTAAATATAAATTTTAACTTTATATTTAGATTTAAAAAAATCAGCTTCACGCTATTTTAACTTAACAAAGTAAAAAAAAATATATATACCTACTATCTGTTAGTTAATAGATTACCTGCTATTAACTAACAAATGTTAATTTGTATATATGTATATACATACATATAAGAATTCATATATAAAAAAATCACAATTTTTTTCCTTGTTGAATTTGAGAACGTGCTTTGTGGTGTACCTATGGAACCCAATGTCATACATTGCTTAATAATTTCTTATAATTATTATATTAAGTTAATATTAGTTAGTATTTATACGTTATTACATACCGTAGGCAACGGCAAGCACAGCTAGGAGGCACAAAATCTGAAATTATTTTTTTAAAAATATAAAAATACACCTAGCTACAACAGATGGAAAAAAAATCATTTATTTAAACAAGAAATAAAATTTTATAAACTTATAGTAATCATTTAAAATTTACACACATAATTTACAAAACAAAGGCTTAAGTTTTAATAAAAGCAACAAATAAAAATTTAAAAAAATCATCCCAACTATTAAAATTTACATTATAATACTTTTTAAAATGTTATTAAGTAATAATTAAAACGCTTAAAATGATTATAGATTTTAATGCAAAATTCCTTCCTGATATACTCACTTTGAAGGCCATTGTTGTCTATATTCGATTGCAGACGTTACTGTCTCGATGCTCATCATAATCCCCATATATATTTCTACGATTATCTATGAAATGGCCATTTGACCTGATAATTCTTTACCGGGTCAAGTGTAAAGAAATAAACAATGTCATATATCTAACTGACAATTACCTTAGCTAAACAACATGTGATAAATTAATCTGTATCAGGAACTAAAATGAAAGATAATTTGAAATACATACGATATAAATTGAATTCCATTATAATTAAAAAGTTTTAAAGAATCTTCCGATTCAATTTATTTCTTTGTTAGCCCTATTTTTCAACGCTCTTCTAGCAGGCTACTACTCCTTTTCTACCGAGTAGAAGGAAGCAACAGTCATAGGCATTCGCCAGCCTAAAAAACCCGGCAACTTTCCCTCCAGTTACAGACCTATCACCTCATCAGCAGTTTAGGAAAAGTTTACAAGATCATTCTCAATAGATTAAAAGAAATAGTCCAGATAAAACAACTGTTCATCAATCAACAGTTCGGCTGTAGATCATACCTCACTCGTCTATACACCAAGTTCACGCGGCTAACAGGAAACATCGTGAAATACAACATCCTTAGATCGATTCGCAGCGACACGGCTGCTATTTTCTTAGACATAACCAAAGGCTTCGACAATGTCTGGCACAACGGCCTGCTCTTCAAGCTCCGTCGTCTGGCACTGCCAGGCTCTCTCGTTCACATCATTCAGGAATACCTGTCAAATCGCATGTTCCGATATAGATTAATATAGACACTATCGTCCTCTACACCAGCGACATTCCAAGTACAGATAAAGTCGAATTTGCATACAAAACAAAACATAGCATATTCCGACAAAACTTGCATACAAAACTTACATTCGTCCCATTATGCTATGCTTGTGTCGTGTTCGCACACACCAAAATAGACCTCCTTCAGAGGGTCCTAAACAAATTCCTCCGTATAGCATCCAGATGATCACGGTACACAAAATTTTTGAATCAGAATCGTTCGTGCTCACCCGCTTCTTGGACGCCCCCGCAGCATCCTTCTAGATCCCGACGATACAGTTACAGCCTCAAACACCCAGTACCTAGACAGGATTCATTCCTCAGCCTCAGAACATACTCTCCACCAGCGTAAGAGATAACGAGGCCATAATGTCGTAAGATATTACGACACGTGTGAAGTATTGTAATTGAGTGATACATATCACTTATTGTAATTACGTAGAATCCCTTTGTAAACAATTAAGAAACATAGACGACATGTCTTTTTATATTTTAGGAGCACACGGCACGACAAACCACACTTTTAGCCTATCCATCACGCCGAATATATTGAACTTAAAGAGCAGAAGTGTATTGCCTTCAAACTTCTTTCAACAAAATCTTCAATTTACTAAGCTATCGTTTTCAAGGGAGGTCATGCGCGTGGTCTCTGCAAATCCCGCAGATCTGACATCTGTAATTCCGCACCACGCGGAACTCGCAATACTAAGATCCTGATATATTCAATTTAGAAACCCTAAGCAGAGGGAAGCTATTATTAAGATACTCACTTCACTCATATTTTACCCACTTTCCTGCGTGTTGAATGGTTTCCAATACTACAGCCAGAATTGAATCTCGGTTAGTCAGAGGGAACCTAGTGTTCAATTTGTCTTTGAGACATTTCGTTTCATTCTGGAATTCTGGAGGCACTGCGTTGAGTGGCGGAAATCAACGCCACCACTTTGTTTCGACACCGAGCGGCGAAATTGAAATATTAATTTAAATAAATATTTCATTTCCTCTAGTGGGGATCGAACCCACAACCAATCGCGTTGTGAGTGCCCTTAGCCGCGACTGGCTTCTATAGAAAATTTAATTATTAATATAACGCAACTAAACCAACTCTTTAAGTAACATAACTCCAATTTATTTAAGTATTGCTATTAACATGAGAATAATCAAAATTCACCGATTAAATATTATAAAAAATATAAGTATTTGTTTTTAAAAATTTATAAGTGTTGTTTTTCACTTAGAAAAAATAAGTATTTATTCAGAAAACATATAAAAATACTTATTTAGAAAACGTAAAAGTTTGAACGTAGCGGCACTTGAACCGATTTGTTTTCTAAATAAGTATTTTTCTTTCCTATGTGTGGAATAATACTTTAAAAATGTTTAAAAACATATAAAAATAAATTTCAATTAATACGTATCAAAATTTTAATGCAGCTTGCATTAAAATTTTGATACGTTTTCTAAATAAGTATTTAAAAAAAATCCAAAATATTAGTATGTCTCTTCAGTCGATATTAAGATAAGTCAAGAAAAATATGAAAAAATAATATTAGAATCAGCAAACGTGTGTTGTGTTGTGTGTGAAAAATTTTAAATCAAAATATGGACTCTTAATCATAAATGAAAAATAGAAAATATTTAATTTATTTTCTTCTTTTGTCATAAGATCACACCTAAAAGTGATTATTGGAAGACGCTATCGGTAGGTTAATTCATCAGAATACAGTGTGAAGTAAAAATAAAACAGGTTTTCTTGTATGTTATATATTATTTTGTAGCTAAAAGACAATATAAACACATTATTAGGACGTTATAGTGGATCTTAAAAATGGAAGTTATTACAATTTTTTTTAAAATTTTACTTAAGTAATAATTTAAAAAATATTTATTTTGGCAATTAATTGAAGGCATTCTAGTTCTTGACGTCACACACTTAACCAATACGAGTACATCATTTGGTAACAGTGCTCCTCCAACAGTTCACATCCTCTTTCCTTGACTACATAGAAATATATTGTTTAAAAAAGTTGGCTTTCTGTGAATTAATGGGGGAAATATTTAATTATCAAATTACGTAAGGAATGCCGCTGACTTCTGTGGATACCGAGGTCCTTTTCTAGCTGGCTATAAACTTCCAAAATACGCAGATGTAATATAACCCAAATCAATAATTAAAGACATAATTCTGTCAAAATTCTTGAAATGTCTCTTCTGTAATTTTTTTTCTCAATAATAAAACAAATGCTTAAATACTTATTTATAAAACGTATAAAAAATTTAATGCACCTTGATTTGAAATTAATTTTTATATGTCTTTAAACATTTTTAAAGTGTTATTCCGCACTTAGAAAAGAAAAAATATTCGTTTAGAAAACGTATAAAAATTTGAACGTAGCGAGACTCGAACCCACGCCTCCTGGAAACCGACCTGGTGGGTCGGTATCGTTGATTAATTTCTAAGTGTGGAATAACACTTTAAAAATATTTATCATAGTGATCCTCCTGCAAGTCATCGAGGCTGCGGGTGCCCTAGGAGGAACCCCAGGGCACCCTGAAGGTGACGGTGGCCCGCAATAGGCGGGCCCTCCACTGAGGCGTCGTAGTAGTATTCGCAAGCGATCCTGCGGCGTCTCATTCCGCTGGGTTTTAGTGGGTAAGATCGGTTTCACGGCATTTGCCTTGCGTGTGGGCGGTCTGCGTAAATGCATTTCCCAGCGATAAAAAAACCGATTATTTAAAATAATAATTTTTTTTCAGGTCAGAATTAGGTTTACAGTTTTTAATTAGCAGCTATTATAGCCCCAGCGTAATCTCTTTCAACGGCTCTCGAGTCACTTAAATAATTTCCTCTTTTGCTTACTGCAATTTTCAATTATTTAAACACCGCCACATACGACACATTTTACTGTTGTAATAAAATAGCATTCAAGTAAATAACTGTCGTTAAAACTTAAATAAACTTGTCTCACTTAATTGCTCCAACATTTCCTTTCATTTATTAAAAATATAATTGAATTAGTTATATCATGAATCAAAGCTTCTTATAATCGATATATTTTTTCGTATATTAAAAAATCTTATTAAACCAGCGCAGCAATTAGAGGGAACTTAGTGTTAAGGCACTCCGTTCTACAGTTTCTGCCAAATTTTCGAGGCATTGCGTGTTGAGTGGTGGTACTAAACGCCGAACTTTAACCAGTGCGAAGAAATATATAATTATTAAATATATCACAGAGAGCGTAATAACACAATTTCTTTATCATTTTTTTTAATTTCTCTACATTACATCGAAACACGTTAGCTAATGTCTAATATCAAATATAAAATTTCCAAAAATACTTTTTTATAATTAGCGAATCCCATTATTTTAATCCTTACCGGAAATGGAGACATTTTGTTTGTTCTGTTTGCGAAATTACTTTAAAGCATATTATTTTTTCTTGGATCTCGACACATATACAAAAGTTAAATTTAGAAAAATATAAAAACTAAGATATTTTGAAGATTTAAAATAAAATTCAAAATATCTTTAATTTATAATCATTCAATCAATCAATTATATTATTATTGTTTTATATTACTACCAAATTGAAGAATTTTTAATTTCAAATCATACCTTATTGAGGATCAATTTATTCAATACTAAATTACATTAATAAACTATTGATAAATATAAATCAGCTTCACGCTGTATCCCGCACACAGCAGAGTAGGCAGAGGGAACCTAGAGTTTAGACACTCCGTTCCCCACTTTCTGCCGAATTCTGGAGACATTGCATGTTGAGTGGCAGAACTCAACGCCGCGCTTAACCACGACACCAGAGCGAAGAAATGGAAAAATAAACTTAAGTAAATATTTCATCTCCTCTAGTGGGGATCGAACCGACAACTAGTCGGTTTTACAGTCACACCTCGTGCCTCTGCGCCACGACTGGCCTCAAACTGACTATCTAAGTATGAACTATCTAAGTAAATTGAATGTATAACTCATAATATAGTGGTAATAGCAGTTTGTCTTGTTTTTATTATATGTAACCAATTGTTGTAAACAGGTCACTGGTAGCGTGAAGCAATAACAAATAATAACAGCAATTACTGTTCGTTGGATATTGCGAAATGTAAGTTTCTTTTCCTATATATTTCTATCAAAGTCAGTCTGGTTGTGGGTTCGATCCACACTCGAGGAAATTAAATATTTATTTAGATTTATATTTCTATTTCGTCGCTCTAGTGTCGATGCAAAGGGCGGCGTAGAGTTCCGCCACTCGACATTCTATGCCTCCAGAATTCACCGGAAGGTGAGGAACGGAGTTTCTTATCACCAGGTTAACTCTGCCTACACTGCTGTGTGCGCGATACAGCGTGAAGCTGATAAAATATAGGAACGATAAAAGTGGTTGTCCCACATATGACTGAGGGTATTCAGGGTTCATAAGTTAATATTATTAAAATTACTTCTCCGTAGTTTATATTTTGTATATAAGCTACCGAGTAAATAAAAAAAATATACAGGTAGAAGTGTCAGCACCACTTTAAATGCAACCATAGTTTTAACTACTCTATAAAAGCCTAATACATTTTTTATCCTCGTTCCTATAACTGTAACAATATTAGCTGCGACACCTCTAGGAATCTCAACAAAAGAGGGGTATTAGTAACTGTTTTACAGAAACCACTATATACAAGTCGTTGCTTTTAACTTGAGATAAGTGTAAAATATGAATAATAGTGACAATTTTGAATTTTGAGTAAATTCAAAAATCTAAAAACGATGTGATTTAAGCCGAAAAATGTGAATCGTAATAATAATAATAATATACTTTTTTATACATCACAAAAAATAAAAGAATCATATAAAGGAACAAAAGAAAATGAAGTAAGAGAAAGCAGTCACAAAGTGTTCATTTTGCAAGTACATAGCATTTCATATTTTCTCTACATGATATCTACATATATAACTTTCTATTTCGCTCTGATTACAGCCCAATTTGTTTTTTTTTTCACACAAAATAGTCAAGATGTTGAAATTACGTATTTTACTTCAAATAAACAACAAAACAAAGCGTATATGTATTTAATTTAACTGACACATCTTTCTCATTAGCGCGGTAACCTCTTTTTTGTGAGTAAGTTTTTAAAAAAATATCTTTCTATAATATAATATATTTTGCGTCGTCACGGTAACTTTTTTAACCGACGTCTGCAAGAAAAGGAGGTTATCATTTCGACTGTATTTTTTTTATGTTTGTTACCTCAGAATTTTTGACTGGGTAAACCGATTTTTGTGATATTTTTTAATTTGAAACCTAATGCTTCCCATGTGGGTTCCATTTTTTGGTCCATTTTTGACAATGGTATCTATGAGAAAATCACATGAGTTTTAAATTTGCATTAGGTATGTGCGCGACGAATGGACAAACAACTCAATATCACGCCAATGATTATTTTATTTGAATTATGATTTATTTGAATGGTTCTTTTTTTTGACACTTTTGTGATGTGAAAATATGGTTAGGTTCTGATTATGAGATCCGTTTGAATTTGAATAAGTTGCTTCTTTTTTCTTTTTGGTAAAAAATATATTTATGCTGTAATAGTTACAAGGTAAAACATTGTTAAAATGGATATCAGAAGTGAGATTCCTCATTTCTTCTTCTTCAAAAAAAGATGTTCTCATTTTTAGGCGACTTCAACAAAAGGGACAGATTCCCAATTCGTCCGAATATTTTTATGTATGTTCTTGTTAATATGCCAAAATGTTAATATGCACAATAATACCTAATTAAGTTTGAAGTTTTACGTAGGACAATCAATAGTTTGAGAAGTAGCCTTTTAAGGTCAGCCCATCACTTAAAATCGTAAAATAAATATATTTTTAACAAAAAAACAGACTTCCAACAACGAACCAAAAAGTAAAAAATTATTTTACATAAGATTAAACGTATTTTGATTTTGTTAAAAAAATAATAATTAAAAATAGATTTTATAATTTTGAAGTCGTTGTCAAGCTAATGCTACAACACCCTTACTACAATATGGAATTACGAAGCCTATTTGTTTTACTTGACACCGGCTTTAAAGTAATAAAATCTTTTTTTTAATTATTTTTATTTAACACAGTCAAAGTACATTTTACTTCATGTAAAATTACATTTCCTCGAGTGGGGATCGAACTCACAACCAATCGATTTTACAGTCACACTTTGTGCCTCTGCGCCACGACTGGTCTCATGTTTTATTTATATTAATGGGTTATTTTTAGCAAAAGCATAATTTAAACGTAGTACATATACAGACATAGTAGACATAGGCACTTATGAAATTAAAAATACAAATATTAAAAAATATATTTAATTCAATAATTGATCCAAGGAGAATTCCTAGTATCCATATTCTTGATATCCACCTCTGTGTCCATGTTGTCCTCCGAAACCTAACGATAACAATAATAATTTTATAAAACATATTTAACAAATATATTAAAATATAAAAAAATATCTTCCATGTTTAATAGAATTTATAGAGATTAATCGTGGCGCAGGGGCATAAAGTGTGATTGTAATTTTAATTTCCATTTATTTGCTCTGGTGTCAAGGCCGAACACGACGTTGAATTCCGCCACTCAACGCGCAATGCCTCCAGAATTTGATGCAACGCGATAAACGGACTGTGGTAACACTTAGTTCCCTCTGCCTACCCTGCTGTGTGCAGGATACAGCGTGAAGTGATTTTGTTTACTTTTTAATAGAGTTTATTACCATCGGCTCCTCCGTGACCATGTCCACCAAATCCTCCTTGTGCTCCAAATCCTACTTGTGCACCTCCTCCCAGCTCCTCCCTAAAACCTCCTTGTCCTCCTAGACCTCCTTGTCCCCCTAAACCTCCTTGTCCTCCTAAACCTCCTTGTCCTCCAAAACCTCCTTGTGCTCCAAAATTTCCTTCCCCTCCAAAATCTACTTGCTTCCTGAATCCAGCATGTGCTCCGATTCCTGCATCTCCTTCTGCTCTAAATCCTCCTTGCCCTCCACCTACAAATTATATCATGTCTAGTTATTAAAATTCAATTTTATAAAAATTAAAATTTTATGTTTATCATTCCGCTTAGTTTTTTGTAACAATTACGTAATACTATTAGTTAATAAATTGTATACTTCCATAACTGTTTTAATGACTAGAATATAAAAATGGTTTCAAAAATTTAAAAATATTAAAAAAAAATAAAATTTTAATTAAACATTGCATACTATTTGCGTTACTTAGAAACAAATATATAAAATTCGAATATTGTATAAGTTAACATTTCATACCGTGTCCGTAGCCATATGGGTGACCTGTAAAACAAATTGATAAAAATATTATTAATTTTATGACTTATAAATAATTTAAGGCCAGTCCTGGCGCAGGGGCACAAAGTGTAACTGGAAAACCGACTGGCTGTGGGTTCGGTCCCCACTCGAGGAGATGAAATATTTACTTAAATTTATATTTCCATTTCCTCGCTTTGGTGTCGAGGTTAAGCGCGGCGTTGAGTTCTGCCACTCAACACGCAATGCCTCCAGAATTCGGCATAAAGTGGGGAACAGAGTGTCTTAACACTGGGTTCCCTCTGCCTACCCAGTGCAGTGCAGTGTGCGGGATACAGCGTGAAGCTGATAAAAAAGTATATATTTAAATTATATTGTTATGTAAATATAAAAATGTTAAGTTTTACTAAATATAAGTTACAAGAAATGACACGTCGTGTTTACGTTATCTTTTCACTTCATACAAGTAGGTTATTCATTAAACATTTCACAATGTGAAACGAAATAATATTTAATAATATTTTTTTCTATTCTAGTTAAATTTGAAAAACTACTTTATGGTTTATGGAACTTACTACAACTTAATTAATTTATTATTATAATAAAAACAAGTTATTATTAATAAGTATTTATATGTTATTAGGGTAAAGTTCCCTAAATATGGACTGGTTGTATAATATGGACCACTGTGCTCTTTCGATAGGAAGTCAAGTTAATTACATTAGGTAAATTTGATGAAGATTTTTTGGCAAGTTATCTAACAGTATTATAATGTTGTTCTTATTTATTTGGTTATATGATTTATTAATTGATGCATTTACTTCAAAAGTCATAGTATAAGAATGAATTTTTAATGTAATTTGTAGCAGTACATATTTTCAAAATTTGATTTCAGTATAAAAGCCTCAAAAAGTTAACCTTTTGTAATATGTAAGTAAAAGCGCCAAAAATTTTTGGTGGTAAACAAGGTCCATATAAGGTCCATATTTAAAACTAGGTGGTCGATTATTGATACCTTTTTGCCAAAGTCTCGCGTATAAACTATTTAGTAAGGTTGTCAGAAAATTTGTACCTTTATTACTTTTTTATGTAAAATTGTCATTCTTAAATAGTTTACCTACCCATTTAAATAAATGAAAATACTTTAATTGTCTTTACATGTTTGGATTTTATTAAAGTTAAACGATATGGTGGTCCATATTTAGGGAACTTATTCTACGTACCGTAGGCTACAGCAAGAACAGCTAGGAGGCACAAAATCTGAAATTAATATTTAATAATTATATAAAAATATAGAATGCAAAACCCACAACCTGCCGATTTTACAGTCACGCCTTGTGCCTCTGCACCACGACCGGCCTCAATTAATAAATATAATAGTAAATAGTCAAAATGAGTCCCATAGAAATAAGCTGTGGAACATTTAGAAATTATTTATGTCATGTATCTATTAATTATTTAATTACATTGCGCAACATAGCTTCGATCAGCTTCACTCGTAATCCTAGTAATATCCATATATAATAAGACAGTAAAAATATTTTGTCAACATTGGTCGTATTTTTAAGTTCGAAGCAATCAAAAATTCTTATAGAAATTACGATAATGTCGAAAATCATCATATTAGAATATTACAGATTAGAGTAATAAAAAAAACATATTAGAAGTCATTATAGTTGTCAATCAATTCTGTTTATTAAATTAATAATCATGTATTTTAAGCGGGCGAAGCCGTGGGCGGTCCGCTAGTTTTATAATAAGCTGCAAAATAACTTCCTAATATACTCACTTTGAAAGCCATTGTTGTGTATATCCGATTGATTGCGAAACTACTGTTTCGAGAAATAAAACAATCCTTATATATTAATATTACTATCTAAGAATTTGCCATTTGACCCGATGATATCAAAAATAATGTCGTATCTAACTTTAGAGGTGATAAACTAATCTATTGTAGAAACTAAAATGTTTGATATTTTGGAAATTGAAATATTATTTTTGTTTTGACTGTTTGTTATTTTGTTTTATAAACAACACATTTGAAATTCAATGGAAATGGTAAATTTGTGTTAATCATAATGGTAATTGAGTTAAAATTTGAGGTTATTGTTCTAAAACACATTATTCTCAATAAAAACTTTATGTGAAGTTTTCCTGTTTAACAAGATATTATTTATATATAGATATATTTGAAGGTCTCGGACTTTTTCGGGAATTCAGGTTTAGCTTAGCCAGAGCCCTTTCATCTGATTACTTGAACTACCGGCTTTGATGCCAAATTTTGCCCCTCTTTTAAGGCTATTATATACATTTTTTAGGATTTAACCACAAATGTATAGTTTTAATTTTTTTCTAAATTAGTACTACCTATAGGTAGGTAAGTACCCTAATAATTTTGATTTCCATGAGATAGCCATATATTTATTATCGAGAAACCATTATGATTAAGTAAATGTAGAAATATGGAATAGGATTTGAATTTCCACTAGATATCTCCAAGGGTTTCTGAGAAAAAGGCTCTCGGCAGACAGATAGAAAGACAGACAGACAGACGGACAACAAAGTGATCTTACAGGCAGACGGACAACAAAGTGATCTTATAAGAGTTCCTTTTTTCCCCAAAAGGTATCTACGAAACCCTAATTAAATATCCAAGAGCTATATACCTATCCTAAATCGCTATTCATCATTATATTAAATGTTGCGAAATCTTTTTTTTTTATTTTATCTACTATAAACAATCCTTGGTTAGTCTATATTAATCTCGCTACCAAGTCAAACTTGTCTCTTATTGTCCTACTCTACATTCATAAAGTATTATTCCTAATGCTATCAGAATGTAGGTCATATATTATTTTAAAACTAAACACGACATGATGACAGAGGGGATTCGAAATTTATATATAATATTATGCAAATTGAATTTAAATTATTGTTGTGTTTCTTAATTAAAAATATTTTTATCGTTAATTGTTTATTCATAAAATATATTTACAAAATGACTACTTAATAACAATAAACTTCTAACCATTTCTACGAAAAATGACGAGATTGCGTAGAAGTCGAACAAATATTTCGATCGTCTTAGGAAACATATTGATTTCATTTACTTAATGGCCTTTTCCGTATCCATAACCTCCATAACCAGAGACTCCGTATCCTCCGTAACCTCCGTATCCATTAATGCCTACAGGTATGGCTGCCGCCACAGGCACTGCTGCTACAGGAGCTGCCGCCACAGGTGCAACAGCTACTGGGGCGGATCCTACAATGGCGCCGGAACCAAGTCCACCGCCTTCGAGCAATAGAGCTCCATCTTGTGCATTTCTTGCAACTGCATCGGCGACAGCTTGAGCTTGCGCAGCGCTGGTAGCAACGGCGGCAGCTTGAGCTCTGGCAGCGTTGGAAATACGAGCAGCCTCTACAGCACGCGCGTTAGCAATAGCCACAGCTTGTACTCTAGCTGTGTTGGCAATACGTTCTGCTTCGACCGCACGAGCAACTTCAGCAGCAGCAGCAGCAGCGGCACGTCTAGCGGCTTCAGCTGCACGGGCGTTTTCATAGGCAGCAGCACGGGCTCTTTGAATGTTAGCAATACGAGTGGCGTCTAATGCCTGGGCATTTTGGAGAGCATTAGCTTGTCCGGCTCTTGCAGCAACTTCAGTAACACGGGCACCCTGGATGGCAGCAGCAGCGGCGTTGGCGATTTGAGTAATTTGTACTGCTTGAGCATTTTGTATAGCGCTAAGCTGAGCAGCTCCTACAGCAGCGGCATTATTTAACGGACCACTACTGCCCAAGCCATTACCACCAACGAGTCCTATTCCGTTTCCAATTAAAAGACCTGATCCCCCAGAGATAGCAGCTGCTGCAGATCCAACTTCATATCCATTTGCTATCGGGGCTACAACAGCCCCAGAATAACCACTTTGAGCGGCACTCGAGTCGCTAATGGAATTTCCTCTTCTGCTTACTGTAATTTTCAATAACTTAAATAAGTGCATGCATTTATTTAAAAAGATATATTAATAAAAGTACCTTTTTTATGCTTACCATCTCCAAGCACATCACACGCCAAAGCGATGACGAAGAGAACCTAAAAGTTAGAATACTTGAATTAATTTACTAAAATTCATTTGTATTTAGCATAATATGACTAAGCATATAAAAAGACACCGTTTGAAAAAGGGAACCTAAAAACAGATGTTTTCACTTTTTTCTTAAAATTTCCCCTAATATAATTGGGAAAAATATTACAAAATTACATTACGACGACAAACACAACCCTTCTACTAAGCTTTAGTTAACTTTATTATGTTTCTCTTTTATAATTCACGGGTTCAAAAGAACCCGGTCCTTTGCAAGGCTTGCGTGGGGACACAGGTCCAACACGTAGAGGCCCCTTAGAGAATATAAAAATGTTTTACTGTGACGCAATAGCCGGGATCCATCTCTGGGTAACCACAGGAAATTGCCCAGAGATGGTCGCCGGTTAATGCGTAGGAACTATGGAAAATGTGGAAATCTAAACTAGGACTATGGAATGGA